>ONZK01001362.1:71491-85027 GCA_900322385.1 Pharnaceum exiguum | reverse complement strand
GATACATTATATAGGCTAATTCATATCAAGTAGAAGCAGCAGAAGACAACAATTACATGAAAACAAAAAATACTAACTCGTGAAAGCATAATTTATCCATAACTAACATTCAGGACTTTCAACTTAATAATCCCAGTTAACAGTTTGAGCAATTATCTCAGTAGGCTAACCAAAGATAGCTTCCAAGCAATCATATTCAACGAAATGACATGACCGTAGAGATGAACTTACAACAATTCCTATTTACGGGGTTCTCCTTAAACAAATAGTTCTTTGGGCTTCCAAGCAATCAATCAACGAACAGAGCACATTAGTCAAGCACATAATCTGCTGGAGGCAAGGTCCAGTCTCAGAAATCTAACGTCCGACAACTCCATAAAAGCCTGGAGAAAAATTAATAATTTGTGAGTTAGTTGCCAAATTGATCATTACAATGACAGAATCCCCNNNTTAAAATGTACAATGAAATAAGATTAAATAAAAGCAGACTATTGTACAACAATCCTTCTAA
This sequence comes from Pharnaceum exiguum, assembly GCA_900322385.1. NCBI lineage: Eukaryota > Viridiplantae > Streptophyta > Magnoliopsida > Caryophyllales > Molluginaceae > Pharnaceum > Pharnaceum exiguum. The sequence continues at coordinate 84,516 of ONZK01001362.1, read as the reverse complement.
CAGTTCTATAATATGGTCTGGACCTCATGGCCTAAAATCATATCCGTAAATATTAATATAACATTAAAAAATTAAAATTAAAAAACAGAAAATATGAACATAACAAAATATATGAGACAAACCGTAAAAGGTAACTAAAATGAAATTCATTTTAAATTGGTAAATTAAACTGCAATAATGTAAAGGTATACCTTTTGTAAGTGGTTGAGATTTAAATCGGTGAAGAGAAACCCAAAGCACCTAGATTGGCCACTGCATGTACATAAAAAAACTAATGAGATCAAGAGGGGGAGAGGGAAGGGGGAAGGGGGCAGAGAGAGAGGAGTATATGAGAGCCTGTGCTATGTCTATTTATAATGATACTCAGTATATACGAATTAGAGAGCAGGAGAAGTAAAAGCCCATTAGCCATCCCATTAGCTAATTAGTACTGGTCTACGTACTGGAGAAGTTATCAATATTATAGAAGATATTATATTCTTTCAAATCCAGTCAATGTTTATCTCACCGTAATTTTAGTCAACTGAATCATTTTAAATCCTTAATTACTGCAGTTTACTTTCTTTCTTTTTGACTAATGAAGTTTAACGACACACGTTTGTTATCTAATTCAATAAAGCGTATGAGATAAAAATCTTTCCCTATTAATTTGGATTGTTTCCGAAACTGACTCAAAATATAAAAGGCAGTTACTGATTCTTTTTTAAAACTTTCTATGTTTTCTTTTTTTTTTACACGTTAGTATAATGTACACGTCATTAAAAAAACTGAATTAACTACCTATCCTCCACATGTCACAATCTCATTGGGCCATGTCAGAAATATTTGCATTTTGATGGGGCAGGTACTCTCCATTTTCTCTCTCCGATTGTTCCTTTTATAATAATATAGATTATCGACACTGAAAATCGTGTGTCCTAAGGTAAACAATAATAACCTATCGGGCAAATTAATACACCCCTCCTACCTAGACCCGGCAGAAATTTACCTGATCCGAAAAAATGGATCACAAACACGAAAAACTCGATCAAAATTAAACCCGAAATTGATCGAACCCGAGAAACCCGGTAAAATCTGGGTTGAACCCGAAACGACCCATTTGGTCCATTAAAATCTTTATAAATGTACATTTTATAATTGAAATTTATTAAAATATCATAAAATAATAATATTTTTAAAAAAATATTAAAAAATGTTTAAATATTAATAAAATATTGATAAAATAATATTTTTATCGAACAAAACAAAAGTACAAACTCGTTGGGCCAAACCCGACCCGACCAGAACCCGATCCGAAAAGTACAAACCGAAAATGACCGAACCCGAAAAAAACCCGACCGACTGACACGATTGACAGGACTACTCCTACCCAGTCTAATATATAAAACGAGTTCACACAAATTTTTCTCTATTATCAATGGTTTTTCAAAGGTTTCACTTTCTTTTCTTCAAGGTTTCCTTATCTTTATTTTCTCATTTATTTAACAGCAATCAAAATAAAATGTATGTTCTTTGTTTTTAAATCTACTTATTATGTCAAAAGAGATTGAAATCAAATCAGACAACAAAGGAAATAATCTCCACAATAGCAAAACTAATAAGAGAAATAGGAAATTGTTGGTTCATTATCATTGAGAATATAAGGCAACCGCCTTTAACAACAATCACCTTGTTTTACCTTGTATCAATAGCTAATTGGAAAATGAAAAGTAAAGCTCTTGCCTCCTTCATTTCTAGAGCAAGATAACTATTTGTTTGGTGTACACCTATGATCGACAATGAGGTATCCTGCTATCTCTTTTGGAATATCAGCATCACAATTACTCTTATATGCAACTATTGGAGGTTTAATTTCAAAAAGATGAGATAAAAATTTATGAATGATACGAGATTTAGTTCCAAACCAGGTGATCGTGATCCTCTTCAGCTAAAGAAGTAATGATTAGTAACTTGGGGGAAGAGAGTGATAAAATTAATAGACCACATCTGTAGTACTTTAATTGAACTCATGCACCGAAAGTGAGAGTAGAATAACTTGTTATCCAGCAACGCTTTATTTGTCTTATTGTTGTGTCAAGACTCTAAGATATTTACGCGCGATTTTTGCATAAATACAAGACGACTAAAGATTTTCTATTTGCTAGTATGCTAATTGTGTAGTATTAGCTTTGAGGTAATATGTGCATGTTTGAAAAAAAAAAAGAGAAAAAAACACAACATACTCATATATCTTATGAGTCTTGATTCTCTAGGCCACAATTGTGTGCCACTTTTATGTGTCAACCTCTCTCATTGGCTGGAATTAATGATGTATTTTTAAATCCTAGAATACATCATCCCTTTGTAAAATAATACGGTATATGATCTTCTACAATTGTAATATTTAGCATTTGGTCCTTCTTGAGATTGTCATCTCTTTTTTTATCACCTGCCAACATTTCCTTATTGAATTAAGTAAAATGATTGGATCTTTGGGAAAATGTTCTTCAACGTGCAGATCTATTATAGACGAATTCGATCAATAATAACACAAGAAAAAGACGAGTTGCTCAACTTTCAACTTTGTACAACGTCGCTAATTCATCACTAACAAAGCCATTCAATTACTACCAAAGACGAGTTATCCTTTCGATCTTACCCGAAAATCAACAATGGTATTTGCAAAGGATGATCTTCTATAATAGCTTACAAAACTATATCGTTTTCAGTCTTTCCTTAGAAAATGATCATTCACTTGCTACGCTTTTAAGGTCGATGGGAGGGCTGGTGAAGAGTTGAAGTCAATAAACTACATATTCTCATGTTCCATTGTATGACCGCTTGAGTGGTGAGGGATTAAATTTTGAGGTCAAAACTTAAAGAGAAGAGTTCAGGGGTTTAAAAAAAAGATTTCAAGTCTAAATGATATCGTAATTTGTATATTATATGTCGTATTATTCTGCAAACGATTGATGTATTTTGGGATTATTCTTTTTATTAATTTTGTCAATAGTAGAGCTTGGCACACAAAAGTGCCACACATTGTGGCCTAGAGGATGCAGATTCCAGACTCATATCTTATGAGAGTTTCCAATTGTATTTGAATTAGTGTCAAGTTTTTAATAAAGGGAAATAAGGCTGAGATTCTTTCAAATTCGAATATGATAAGCTTTATTAATTGATTGATAGATTTGAAAATTACTTTAAATCTTTTTCTATCTTCATCTATAAATATGCTTTAAATTTGATAAATTATATGAGGGTATCAGTCGCTTTTAATTTAAATTCAATAGAAATTTTCTTTTCTTATACATATATTTATAGTAACATCATATTGGCCATAATGAGAACAAATCAAGAGATTGAAAAAAAAATAGTGTTTACATTTGAGTGCCTTATTATAACAGACTTGCTACATTCATTTTTTTTTTAAAAAAATTACTTGGGTGGGTCTATGATTTGCATTTGAACGGCAATAGTGCTAAACCATCAACATGAACACATTCAAATATGATGATGAGAATTGAGCCTTACACCTCGAAAAATCAAAATCATAGGGTGTATATCTAATTAATTTGCTACCACTTAACTTCTCAATTTGCAATATTTTTTATTCATATAACTAATGTAAATAGATTGGGGAAAAAGGTTATAAAACATAACTATACAATGAGGAGTGGATAAAATTGGCTCAATTGAAAAGGGTTTATTTATTGTGAGGTTTAATTCTGGAGAAGGGAAAACCAAAGCAATGAATGGAGGAAGCCCGATGTTTGACAAGAAACCAGTTGTGATGAAAGAATGGTCACCGAAGTTAGATCTACTTGATTTTTCAGTAGATACCATTCCAGTTTGGTTACAATTCCCAGGCCTCGATATAAAGTATTGGGGGAAGAAGAGCTTATCAAAATTGGCTAGTAGAATTGGAAAGCCATTGAAAGTTGATCAAGCTACTTTGAACAAGGATAAACTGAGTTATCCTAGGATTTTGGTTGAAATGGAAATACAAGAAAAACTTGTCTATGAAATTCCTTTTGAGAATGAGAAAGAAGGAATTACGTGTCAAGAGGTTGTTTATGAATGGCAGCCTATCTTATGTAAGCATTGTGAAATGTATGGCCATGATTCTAATGACTGTAGGAAGTTGAAGCCACAACAAACTACTGAGCCAGAAAAAGTAGTAGAACAGCAAGTAGAGAATGGTGCTAATAATGAAGTAGCACAACCAGTTATGAATGTGCAGCATAATGTCAGTTCTCAGAATACAGTATCAGGCATCCAAGCAACTATTGTACATCAGAATGCTTTCTCTGCTCTAGGGAACATTCAACAAGATGTTGCTTTGGGCTCGATGGGATTCATTTCTGTCACTAGTGCAGCTGGGGATGGAGTTAATGGTGGCAATACTATGGCACATGGTCAAAAAGGTAATCCCAAACCTCCTGATGGATAGTCTTCTAATATGGAATGTGAGAGGTGTAGATAGTCCTAATAAACAAAAAGAGGTAATGACTCTTATACATAGTTGTAAAGTTAGTTGTTTTGCTTTAATAGAAACAAAAATCAAAAAAAAAAAATTATGCAAGTTTTTTTAGTTTGTTTAGTTCTTGGTCATTCATTACAAATTTTAACTATCATCCCAATAGTAGAATTTGTCTTGTATAGCTCCCAAATATGTTTTCTATGAATGTGAGTTTAGTGACAAGTCAACTAATTCATGTTGAAGCTACTCATATTGCAACTGGCTTGAGCTTTTGGCTAACTGTTGTTTATGGTTCAAATGAGCAAATGGAGAGGAGAATCTTATGAGATGATCTAATGAGATTGAAGCCTGATGATAAACCGTGGCTAGTAACAAGGGATTTCAACAATGTTCTCCATTTTAATGAGAGAATAGGTTCTCCTGTTAGTTGTGCAGAAATCAAAGACTTTAAGGCCTGTGTGGAGTTTTGTGATCTTGAAGATATGAGAGATAATGGAATTCTGTTTACATGGAATAATAAGCAAGAACCCTCTAAAAGAGTGTTTAGCAGAATTGATAGAGCCATGGTCAATGAAGATATGATTAAAGCCTTTCCTGAAGCCAAAGCAAGTTTTCTTCCTGAGAGACACTTTGATCATACCGCTATTGTTATACAGTTATTCCAAGAGACTGTTAACAAGAGAAAAACATTTAAATATTTCAACATGTGGTCCAAATTTGAGGGCTACCATGAACTAGTTCAGGCTAGTTGGAGGGAGGAAGTTAGTACAGCTATGTTCTGTTTTGTAGCAAAACAGAAAAGACTGAAGAAAGTGTTTAGTGAGATAAACAAGAAACACTTTAGTGATATTGAGAAGAGTGCAATGTTAGCTGAGCAGAACTTGATACAATGTCAGAAAGCAATGTATGATAACCCTGCAGATATGAGATTGCTAGAAGAAGAAAGAGAAGCAGCTAAGGCAGCCTCAAGACTGAAGGAAGCCAAAAGCTTTCTACATCAGAAAGGTAAAGTACTTTGGCTAAAAGAGGGTGATCAAAACTCTGCTTTTTCCCACATGAGCATCAGGAAAAGACAGTATAGAAATAAGATTCATTCTATTAAGGATGAATATGGCAAAGTATGTGATAAAGATGAAGATATCAAAGATGCCTTTTTGAATTACTATAAGGGACTGCTTGGTAGTAATGTTCAAAGTAGGAATCATGTTGACAGTAATATTGTGAGAAGGGGAGCAGTACTTAGTAGTGAACAAAGAACAAGATTATGCTCTCCAGTTACTAAAGAAGAGATAAAGAAGATGGTGTTCTCTATTTCTGATATCAAAGCTCCAGGTCCATATGGGTATACTAGCAAATTCTATAAGGATAATTGGGAGTTGATAGGTGATGAATTCTCAAATGCTGTTCAGGACTTCTTCAAAACTGGAAAACTGCTGAAAGAGGTAAACTGTACCATTATCTCTTTAATTCCTAAAATTCATCCCCCTACCTCAGTTACAGATTTCAGACCAATTGCATGCTGTAATATCATTTATAAATGTATTACTAAGATTATCTGTAACGGGTTAAGAGTAGTTTTACCTAGTATTATTGCTCCTAACCAAAGTGCCTTTATTGAGGGGAGAATGATTGTCCATAATGTGATGCTTTGCCAAGATCTTGTTAAAAACTTCAGTAAAAAGAAGAGTCAGCCTCAAGTGTTTATGAAGATTGATTTGAAGAAAGCATATGATTCTATCAATTGGGATTTCATTGAAGAAATGTTGATGGCTCTAGAGTTTCCTTGGGAGTTTATTAAGTGGATTATGGTATGTATAAGGAGTCCATCATTCTCTTTACAGTTGAATGGAGAATGTTTTGGCTTTTTTCAAGGAAAGAAGGGTCTAAGACAAGGTGACCCTATGTCCCCTCTTGTTTTTGTCATTGTGATGGAGTATTTGTCTAGGGTGTTATCAATGGCAGCAGAAAAACAAAGCTTCCAGTATGCACCTAAATGCAAAACATTGGGCTTGAACCACCTTTGTTTTGCAGATGACTTGATGATGTTTTGTAAAGGAGAGTATCCATCTGTATTAAGCTTATTGAAAGGCTTTGAAACATTTTCAGCAGCATCTGGACTGTGTGCTAATAATAGCAAGTCAGCAATTTACTTTTGTAATGTTAGTGCAGCAGAGAAGAGGAGAATTTTAGATGTTTCTGGGTATGGAGAGGGCAATTTACCATTCATATACCTTGGTGTTCCCATCTCATCAAAGAGAATCTCATATAAAGATGCTGAATGCCTTGTAGACAGAATTGTTAAGAAAATCAGAATATGGAAATCGAGACATTTGTCCTATAGTGGAAGATTAACTTTGGTTAATGCAGTGTTGATGTCTCTTTATACCTACTAGGCTTCTATCTTCATATTGCCTAAGGGTATATTAAATGGCATCATTGCAGTGTGTAGAGCTTATCTCTGGGATGGGAAGGAAACAACCTCAAGAGTCCCATTGGTGAGTTGGGAGAAAGTATGCAGTCCAAGAGTGAATGGAGGGCTTGGTGTAAGGGATTGTGTGTTATGGAATGTGGCAGCTGTTGGTAAGTTAGTATGGAGTGTGGCTATGAAATCTGATGTATTATGGATCAAATGGGTTCACCAAGTATACATCAAAGAGAGTGAGTGGTGGCAGTACTCACCTAAGCAGAATGTGAGTTGGTCCTGGAAGAAAGTTTGTAATGTAAAGGAGAAAATTAAACAAGGGTTCACTGGGAATCAATGGAAGTATAGCTCAAATGGTAGTTATACTGTGAAAAGTGCCTACCTATGGATGCAGAATGATTCTCCAAAGGTCAGGTGGTTCAGAGCAGTATGGAATAACTACAACATCCTTAAGCATCAGTTCATTCTCTGGTTGTTTTTTTTTGCAAAGGCTGCAAACAAGAGAACGATTAGCTGCTCATAGCATTTGTTCTACTGTTATATGTCCAATGTGCGACAATGATCCAGAATCCTTGCAACATGTTTTCTTTGGATGCTGTGTAAGTAGAGAGGTACTTAAGCTATGGAAGGAAAGAGTGATGATTAAATCTACATCTACAGATGCTGTGGTAATCTGGAATATCATTACAAGGAAAACCAAAGGAGCCAGATTTCGAAGAAAAGTCCTGTATGCTAGCTTTGCCGCCTTGATCTACATGATGTGGAGAGCGAGGAACCTTGCAGTATGGGAAATGAAGGTTACGAGACCAATAGTTATTTTTAGACAAATAATGTATGTAGTTTTTTTTCGTATTAAAAATGTAATGAATCATAAAATTAGAAGAGTAGATATAGAATGGTTTGAAAAAGTCTGTAATTGTAACTAATGTAGCTTAGAAGGAGCCCTTCCTAGAAGGTACCTTTCTAAATACATTAGAATATTGTAATGACTTGATCGGTTATGATCCTTGGTAATATATTCTTATCTTACCAAAAAAAAAACATAACTATACACATTAGCCTCACATAAAATCACACATAATTACACTCGGATAAATGCCCTCTTTTACTATATTATGTGTATCATGTATGGTCAGTGAGCCCGCAGACTTTCTTGGTGTGCGATAGCGAGACTACGTTTATTATAGGTAGTGTGTTTTCCACTTTCATCCAAGATTATACATTTACTAACTACTATATCATATATTATTACTCTAAATTCCTTTTTTGAGTTTAGAGTTACTTTTATTGTAACAATTTAATTTCTACGTACTTAAATACTTCACATCAATGATTTAGTTCAAATGCATTGATGGAGTCTCATATTATTTGATACTACGTAATACTCCCTCCGTTTTTGGGTATAATAGTAAAACCTTGAGTTTTTTTATACCCAAAAATGGAAAGGGGAAGAACAAATAGAAACAGCCAAAAGAGGAATATGGGAAGGACAAAAAAAACGGAGGAAGTAATTTTTACATAATTCTTAAATTCATGAACAAATGGAAAACAAATTGAACTATTTGCTAATTATAAAAAAATCTAAGTTCCCCTAAACTAGAAAAGTTAATTTAGCATCTGTCATGTTTGTGTTAATACTTTTGAGATATGCATAAATTCATAATTAATTTGAACTTTCTCACGTGAAGTATTGTATTAAGGTCTACACGTCCACAACGATACTTTTTTTATATATACTTGTTTCTAATGACATTTACTACTTTCATGGTTCATGAGCAATCAAAGGTTAAATCTCAAGTCATGAAATTGTTGGCTTTGTGTTGATTAATTTTGTACATGTTTAGATTCATTAAGTCAATAATATATACATCTCCATTCTTTGGTGTTTATTTCGTTTGTGATTGTAAGGAATAAAACAGAAGATAAAAATAAGTTTAGTTTGAATCCAAATAGTCTAAGAGACACACACCAGGCAATACAACTTCATCGGCTACCACTGCACTTGTATTTATTTACCGCCGTGGTCATGTACTCATGACATCCCTTTTTATATTTGTTTTTTTAGTTTTCTCTTCAATCTATGATTACAATAAACGACCTCAACTAAAATAAATATTTACCGCAGTAGTAATCAGAAAAGCTAGCAACCAGTTCACTAAAAAAAATAAAATAGAAGCAGTTTGAGTTTTAGATATATCTCAGTATTACTCTTTAAGTCTTTTTCACTTTAAAAAAAGGGAAGAAAAGTTACCAGCCGATCTTAACAAGTTCGCAACGGATATTATGGTCCGGTCTAAGATCCAAAATTTACCAATTCGGTCTCTCGTTTTGGTTGTATGTCAATCCTAATTACGTTCATACATTGCGCAAGCCGGGGCGATACATCTTCCAGTACATCCATAGGAGAAATCGCATTAGCACTGGTGGGAAAAAATAGGGCAACAAATTGTTTGACTTCATTACGTTTCTCATGTTAATGCAGATTTAGAAGTTCTGCTGCTATTGTCACCAAATCCACATATAGATTGTGGAAAAGCAGCAATGCAATAATATCATAGTTGGAGATATCCATTAGAGCAAAAAAGCACATAAGGAAAATAGGGGCGTTGAGTAGCAGCTGTGTAGCCGTTCTGACACGAGAACTTAGTAAATTGCATATGGCGTAGAGGTTTTTTCAGACCTGAGTATCATAATGTCCACCACACCCTAATCAAATTGGTCAAGGAAACCAATGTATTTGTATCCCTCTCTTTTGCGTCATGTCGCTACGGCAAATGGATTATGATCCGGGACATACGTCATCACATGCTGGAATATAATACGGTAATAATAATATATAATATTGTAACCGTTAAGGTAGTTATCTTGTGAAGGGTCACAAACAGTTGGGGAATTATGTATATCCACTATATTATTTCATGACACTCCCATTCGATGTACATTACTAAAGAATGTGCGTGTCTCATTGAAACCCTTATTGTGATAATAAACCAATGAAGGAAAAACGAGTATGATATTCTTTAGCTATACGCTTGGACAATGCTGACTCATTAAAAATCTTTGCCCTCGTTTGGAAGAAATTATTATGTAGTTGGCTGAAGTTGTGAGTTTAGCATATACGGTTTTAATTTTTTTTATAGAGCGCTTAACTCTTAAGAGGTTTACATCGATAAGTTTATGACCTATATGTTTATATATATTTCCCAAAATGAAAAAATAATTGAATGGTCTATTAGAAATATACTTTTGCTTCTTTTTCTTTAGTATGCCCATTGGGTTTTCCTACCAAAGGTTTGTAACAAACACTGCACTCTTTTTCCCTTTTTCTAGGTTTTTCTTTGATAGAGTTTACCAACCAAGTTCTTAACGAGGCAGCTGTTGGGATAAATGAGACTTTGCAATTTTTGTAGGTTGAAAATTTTGTATTATTCAAGGGGAGTATGAATTAAATTAAATGAGCCGTATTCATGAACTTTTCTCTTATGGTATGATTGTTATATCATCTCGCACCATGAAGGCATATATTGCAGTAATTTTATCTAATCACGCAAAACTACTAGTTATCCATGAAGTTTACATTCACCAGTTCAAGTAGGGATTTATCAAAGGAGTTAGAACAAAACGACATCTCACAAAAGTTTTGGTTCACACATGACCTACAGTAAGAGGGTGAGATGGTTGTTCAACAGGTTCGTTCAAGTAAAAATGTTGCAAATTTATTCACGAAGGCGTTTCCTACAACAACCTTCAAGAAGTTGGTCACTATGGTTGGATTATGTAGATTGATAATTTGATAGGCCTCAAATGATACAATTAACTACGCGCTATACTCTTTTAGTGAAGCACATATTTTTAGTAACGTTCTAATTCCTTCTTCCATTTCTTACTTTAAAAAAAAAAAAAATATTTTTAGTAACGTCCGTCAAAAAAAATTTGTATTATGGATGGGCGTTTCCTCACTAGAGTCACTACTTTTGACTTGTGAGTTGTGACTTGTCAACTTTCACAAGTTAAAAACTCATCCGTTTCCGTATATCAGTCCAATAGTCCAAGCCCATAACAGATTAAATCACGACAACCCACAGCCCACCCCAAATGTCTTGCTCAACAAGATAATAAACTAAAACCCCCTCTTTCTCACTCTCTCTCCCACCCCTCACCCGTCACTATAAAGTATAACCCCCTTTCCTTTTATTCCATTTCCCAAAAAACTCCCATCTTTCGTCAACCGTCGTTTCACTCAAATAAACCCTCCGTCAAACAAAAAAAACATCAAATGGCTGACACAGAGCCTCTCGCTAACGGCGTCAACGGCGACGTGCCCATCACCACAGAAGAAGAACACCCAACCCCAAAAGCATCTAACAACACAGAAACCGAAGCACTGAACGCCCAAATCGAGGAACTGGAGAAAGCCCTTGCAACCAAAGCCCTTGAACTGGAGAAAGCCCACACAGAGAAGGCCCAACTGGAGGCCCAACTGGAAGCCCTAACAGAGGAAGTGACAGCACTAAAGCACGAGCGAGACTCACGAGAGAGGGCAGTATCGGAAATAACAAAGAGAGCATTCGATCTAGAAGGGCAGGTAGTACGCCTCGAACACGACTTCATTTCCACGCTCAACGAGTCACGTGACTGGCAAGAGAGGGCACGTGAGAAGGAACTGGAAGCCGAGCAGAGTAACGTGAAGGCGAGGAGAGCCGAGGAGATTTTGAAGGTGAGTGAAGGGAAGGTGGTGGAGTTGAGGAAGAAGGTTGAGGAGAGTGAGAAGAAGGTTGTGGAGAGAGAGAGGGATGTTGGGAAGTTGTTGGAGGTTGTGAAGGGGCATGAGGACGAGAAAGCGGAGAAGGGGGAGAAGGGAAAGGGTGGTTGGTGTGGGATGAGGAGAGAGAAGGTGTTTGGGTTTGATGTGAGTTCTGCTGTTGCTGTTGGTGTTCCGAGTGTGGTGATTGTTGGTGCTGGGATTGGGGTTTGGTATTATTGTCATCTGAGGGCCAAGATGAATAGTAAGTAGAATGTTGTTATTAAGGGTTGATTTTATGTTATTTTGTGTTTTTGATGGATGGATGGATGGATGGATGGATTTGTTAAGGAGAATTTCTGGGTTTTATTTTGTGTTTGGTAAAATAGTTTGGGATTTGGATCGGAAGTTATTATTATTATTATGTAATGGGTATTTCGATAGGTTTTTATTGATTATGATATTGCGGTGTAGTTTGGATCTTAATCTGTTTGGTTTCAGTTTTAGTTTTCTGTTGTTCTCTATCTGCAATGGGAATTTTTCAACGAGTTTCACCTCATGGATTGAAGAAGGGGCCTTGGATCGAGATTGTGGTTTGTTTGAGTTTTGTGTGTTTTAATTGTTGTAGGGCAAACTTTTGTTTCCCCCGCAGGAAGCAGAATTTTGATACTAGTTTTTGATTTTTAACATATTGCATTGTGACTGAATATGATTTTCGGCTGTAGTTTGGATCTTAATTTGTTTTTATTTTCAGTTTTCTGTTTTCCTTTGTCTGCAATTGGAATTGTTGGCTTCTGTTGATCTATTTTTGTCACATGGATTGAATCAGGGGCCTTGGATCGCGATTATGCTTTGCTTGGGTTTGTGTGTTTTTCTTTTTCTGAAATGGTTATTTTAGCGGCTTGGGTTTTTGCTTGGTGTTTTGATGCTGGATTGCAGGAAGCAGAATTTCGGCTTGAATGTTGGTCACCATCATTTTGCATTTCTGTATCTACTTTTTAGATTTTGATGATGTCAAGGCTTGAACATTCGGATTGTGTGTATTTTTTGATGTTGGAGATGGTCCACCTAATTTTGCCTTAAGGTGTGTTTGTTCTGGTCCTGAAATAGTAACCGGGCACAAGTTTAATTGTTTCTGAATTATTGTTGGGTTTATTTTCATATCTTGTTTTGGGTTTATCTTGATGAATGCATTTTGACCGGAATTAAAGTTTGATGTTGGAGATGGTTATCCTGATTTTAGGAATGGATGCTTCTTGAACATGAAGCAGGCAGTCAGCAGCAGGTGGCCTTCGATTGCGATTATGGTTTTTTTTGAATTGTCTTGTTGTTTCTGCAATGGTTATTTTCGTGGCTTGATCGTTCAAAGTTTAATAGTTGTAGAATGAACCCCCCCCCCC
>ONZK01001362.1:59774-71078 GCA_900322385.1 Pharnaceum exiguum | reverse complement strand
ATTTGCCTTTTGGTTTAATGGTTATTTTGTTAGATTTTGATTTTCTGTATTGTGACTGAATTTGATTGTGCGGTGTGGTTCGGATCTTTATCTGTTGGCTTCTGTTCATCGAGTTTTGCCTCATGAATTGCAGCAGGGGCCTTGGATCGCGATCATGGTTTGTTTGAGTTTGTGTGTTTTTCTTTTTGTGACTTGGGATTGGGGCTAGGGTTTTTGAATTATTGTTGGGCTTATTTTCATATCTTGTTTTTAGTTTTAGCAAGGCGAATGAAGTTTGAGGTTTGATCTGGTCCATCTTAATGTTCGATTGTATGCTCTTGTACATGAAGCAGGTGGACTTGGATTGCGATTGTGGATTTTGTAAGTTGTGCTCATGGTTATTTTTGCGGCTTGAATTTTTTCTTTGGGTTTGATGTTGGATTGTTTCAAGTTGATAGTAGTTGTAGAATGATTTCTTTTTTTCATTCCCCCGATTTTGGCTTGAATGTTGGCCACCATCATTCTTCAAGAGCATTTGGAATCCCTTGTGTGCAATTGTATATGTTTGATGTTGGAGATGGTTCCTTGCATCCTGGAGTAGTGGCGAGGAGATTAGGGTTAGGGTTTAAGACTTATCGAATGAATTTTGATACGTTGTTTTAAGATAGCTTTGTGACCAGATTAAAGTGAACACAGGTTGGGACGGGACTTCTGTTTTTTTTTTTGGCTAGGAGCATATTTTGGGCTAGAATATCAGCTACCTTTTGTTGATCATCATGGTGATCTGCAGTACTATCTGGCATACATATGCTGCAGTGGTACCTTGTGAACAGCCAGGTAGATTGGCTATATGAAGTCTTCTTTTGGGCATGCACTTTTAGTTGTTAAAATGGGTTGATTAGATTCCTAGCAGGCTTCTATAATTATACTCCGATGGAAAAGTACATTAGTCTACTTGTACCACGTAACTTGATCATGCTTGGACCATATGATTTACAGCTTGACATTCCATCTGGTGATTTACTCGACTGATTTATATCCAAACTAAATTCATTTGTTTCCATTACAGTGAAGACATGTTTTCTCTTCTAAAAAGGCATTTCTCTTTCCTTCTGTCCTCCTGTGTTGACTGGAGATCAATTACAATTAAGTGGCCAGAGCATCTGTCGTTTTACTTGAATTGAATTGCAGTGAAATTGTAGCAATATCCTACTGAGTTATTGGGATGCTTTGGTTTTATGGTTTTCAATCTGCGCATCATAGTGAATGGTCAGTAATGGTGTGAAATAGGAAGGGAGCTTAGTTTCTCGAGAGGAAAAGAAGGAAGCACATGTGAGCTTTTTGATATTCTGATGTCTGTGTCTAGGATGACTTAATTTGCGATGTTTGAATCGTTCACATAAGTTGCGTTTAAATCTGGTAGTAATTTTTCGTGTTGATTTGTCTCTGTCCTGAGTTGTTTGAATCCTTGACATGCTTAGCTTGTATGTCATGCGCTCGGGTAATACATGGTCAGATGGTTTCTGATGGAATTCCTGCTCCTTTCTTATCCCCTTCTTTGTCAGTCAGGTCGTTAATGCTTTAACAAAAATACAAACACTAATACACGTGTTATACTTATGACTAGAGCGTAAAATGGGGATCTATACGTGGGACACTTGCAAAGAAATCTTTAGTCTAATGTTATACGTACACTGATTGGACAAAGTGGCCGGCAAAATCAAGGTTATAGTATTACAGAGTAGAAAATTAGATATGATCAGTTAGAATAAGCCATCGTGATTTATCTCACTATTCGTGAGCAGCGGACGTGCTACGCAGAAATTAAAAAACTAAAGGAAAATTTCAATGTTAGTCGTATAAATAACATGGTGTCTCCATCTTGCTGTTCACATAAATACATAGTTCTCTCATTCGCCATTGTGTCTTCGCATACTAATTTGGTATTACTTGAGTTGAAGGGGAGAATAATTCTCAGAGATAAAAATGGCAGAGGGTGGACAGTCCAAGCATATGCAACTTTTTACCTCTAACTTCATGTTTGTATTGTTTCTTATGTCGGCTTGCCAATTGGGATGCGCTATGCCGGTGCAATCCCATAATCGCAACTATCTCTCTCAAGGGGGAGTTACTGATTGCTAATCAGATCAGGAATGGGACAATTACATCCAGCAGGCTACTCAGGAGAATAAACTGGTAACTTTCATTTATTAACTCAACAGTCCCGCTCACCCCATCCGATTTCAAGTTTTGAACATGAATTCACTTGCCACTCCCAAGATCGTTCCTAAAGCTCTCCACTTATTAACTCAAGAGTCCCTCTCATCCAATCGACGTTAAAATTTCTTTAGGTGTAGAGATTTGGTAAAACCAACTTTTTAAATTTGTTTGCTTATACATATGGTCGATTTGAGTGTTTAGATTGTGGTTGAGTTTTTTTTTTTGTTGGTGTACAGGTTGCCGTTGAGTTTGTTGCTAGATGGGCTGGCCCTTCCGTTATTATGAAACGAATGTTCCTGCAATATTCGTCGACGTACCCCTCAATGATGTTTCTCAAAGTCGACGTTGACAACTTAGAGGTAAGTTTTTGCGCGCATTTGCTATCATTTGCTCAGTTTTATAAGCATCAAGTAGTTGGCCAGTTTTGGCCAACTGAGACCGATTTTTTTACAAGCATGTACTAATCTGAATTGTGCTGGCAGGAAATATCTGGACGATACAGAGTTAGAACAGTACCAACAATTCTTATTCTTGAAAATGGAGCACGAATCGATTCGGCTGTCGGTGCTGACCCAGTAAGATGGAAGGAAGTGTTGGACAAATATGGAAATGGAAATGGAATTGCTGCAGCTTAATTGGCAAATCAAGGTCGACAATGGCGCCCCATATGAAGTCATGGAGCTAAAGACATACTATATGATCGAGATTATTACTAAGTTTTTGCATCGTCGATCGGTTGTGTTTACTAAGTACTTCTTTTCTGTTTCGATTTCTAATCTGTAAGTTTGAGTGGATTTTGGGCTGCTTTCCGTTTACGAAATACTTAGTTATCTGATGCTTTTGGATGTTTTTTTGGTTCAAAGATTTTTGGCTGATTAAGATATCTGCACATGAGTTATTAGCAGTTTAGCACTACTTATTTTTACCGGAAGTATCTTTTTTTTTTTTTGAAAAGCGGAAGTATCTTTTGAAGCAAATTGAAATTGTCCAATTATAATGTAACCATACTCATAAAAGTGTAACTTACTACGGAGTAGTATTGATCACACTAGTGTAGTACCAATGTACCAATGTACATTATGGCATTATCCAAGTCCTTTATTGGCTTTTGAGTCTCCAGTTTTGACTTTTGAGTATTTGACACCCCCTCCCCCAACCGAAATAAATTTAAAAAAAAAAAACACTAAAACAAGACGTCAGAGTTATCCTGATCCATGAATCCATGATCCATTCTCTCCATTTCGCATTATAACACACAGTTCCGTCGATGTCGTGCTCACTGAAAATCACCACCATCAACTATCTACCCCTCTCCTTTCACTTTAATCATCATAACAACAACAAGCTTCATCCTCAAACCTCTCAGTTTCCGTTTTCCAAGTATTCGTTTCCCGCACCGTTTCCCTCCACCCACTTCCTAAACCAAAGTTTTCCGAAGACTAATAATAATCCCAAGCATCATTTCCCACTTCACAACACGGTAAGTTTGTCATTTCCTTTTCCTTTTCCTTTTTCACTTTCAATTTCTTTTTCTATAATTGTTGATACCTTTTCTTTTTCCCTTATGCCGCATTTTCTTTTTTTGAAATTATTATTAGGCTAATGGCGTCTCAGATACTCAGAATTTTCCAGCAGAAAGTGAAGGTAGCTGCTGCTGTATTAATTGTTCACTTCTCTATATTCCTGGTGGAACGGAATGTGTTGTATGACTGAGAGCTTGACATTTCAGATACAGCAACGGAAATCAAAGACATTCCTCCGAAAGGAAGCTGGTTGTCGACTACCAAGTACGTACTACTATACTCACTTCACTTGCCTTTAAAATTTTCTGCAATTTAACTGATCACTGTTGACCTGTCGTCTTGTTGGAGTATTCTTCTGCTGAAAAAAAAGAGAGAAAATTGGATAGATAAGCAATAGTTTTGAAATTGTTGAAATCTGCTGTCCCTTTAATCAAGATTTCGTGGCGAGAAGGATAGTTTGTCTTATTTGTGGTCAAATGGGTTTATGATAGTGAACACTGATATATTTAGCGTTCATATCTGTTAACTTTCGTTTCTCTAGTGGCATATCAACACTTTGAAAGCTCTCTACATCTCAATAGTTATTGGCCCAACTATGTGTCAGCTTTCATGTTGATTTGTTGGTGACCATGATTGGTTAATCGCCATAAATGATTGAGTCGACGGTTATGAAGGAAAGGGTTCAAAGTCATTCTTAGTTTGGTTTTCTTGTTTAGGGAAATCATCTTGAGGTTGATGGATAGGAACTGTTAATTTAAAGCGTATACAATGGCAGTAGGAAGTGTTTGCTGTTGCCAGCTTGAAGGATGAGAGACTAGATGCTTTCTTAGGGCCTGTTCTCCGCTGCTTCTAAAAACTTCAGCTCAGTCAGCTCGTTTTTTTTTTCGATTGTAAGAAGTTGTGACATCGATATCCATTTGTAGTTCTTTGTATATCATTGTAAAGGTCTCACTAACGACACTAAGTAGTTTCATAAAATTCCAATATTGATATGGTTTTAACAAGTAAATGTGTGTCAAAACAATTAAGCAAAAAGTTTCTTTATAAGTTGGGGAGAATAGGCCCTTATTCAACTTTCTGAAAATACACCTCAGTTTAGGATTTCAAGGATTACTCATTGCTTTTGTTGACTTCTATGCCAGACCCCATTAATTGTGAGAAGTCAAATGACTGCTCTATTGATACAAGTGTTTTGGCCTCTGGATGACAGACTCCTCGAACAGTTAAGGAGATATGGGTCTGCTGGAATCCTGTCTTATGGTCTGTTAAACACCGCCTACTATCTTACTGCCTTCCTTGTGGTCTTGTGAGTAAAGCTGGGTACTGAACTTGAATACTAGCTTCATGTTTACAATAAAGTTTAATCTGTTACAATTTTTAACGAAGATGTGGGTTATGAATTCCTTGCATTGGATCTTTTTACTTTTTTAGGTTCAATGTTGCTCCAGTGCCTGGAAAAATGGGTTATCTTGCAGCAGTCAGTAGGTAACATAATTTCTTACCAACCAGACTTACTTCCAGATCTTACCCATAAGACAGGATGGGAGTTGGGGATAACTGATGAGAGAGTAACAGTGTAGCGGTCAGTAGGTAACAGTGTAGCAGTCAGTAGGTAACCATTAGTGATGAAAGGGAGTAACAGATGATGTTGCTAAATTGTGGGGAAGAGAAGGGAATAGGTTCACCAGTCACCACAGTCAAACTTTTTTTTTTGCAAAAAGGTGGAGGGGTAATTTGGGGCATTCAAAAGTTTGACAAAACCTTGATTGGGGTGTTTCATGAATATCATAATAAAGATCGTTGGTATTTTTCTGCAGATTTCTGAAAGTAATGGCCATGGTGTGGGCAGGAAGCCAAGTTACAAAACTCTTCAGAGCAGCAGGGTAGGCGGTTGTATCATTTTGGCTTGCTTACCTGTCAGAGAACTTGCTGTGATAGTTGTCCTATCATCCTTCATTTCTGTTTAAATTGTCCCTTTCCCCAACCCTCTTCCCTAGATTTCTTGTTTGTAATGGTAGATAGTCTCCCATAAGGCCGTAATTCCTTTCTATCAATTTGCTTTACAATTGAAATGGGCTTTGCAACTTTGTGCGTTGGGAATGAAGAGGGTAAACTGAGTTGGAAGCCTGGAACAAATGTTTATGGGGCACACTAAGGGTGGTTTAGGATACCAATTTAGATCTTGTTATGATTCAATAGTATGCAGTTATGCATGAATGAGAGATATTGTAATCTGTTCATAGATCTTGTGACCTGCTATCCTTGGACAAAAAGGTGGAGGTGGCCGGTATACAGTTTCCTGATTACGGACCATTGACCAACTTGATATGATACGCAATATCAATCTACTTTGCATATGTGAGACATTTTGCTTGTGACCAACTTGGATGTGTGCTTCTAAGTTCTAATGGCAGTTTGACTCATGAGTCAGGTCATTCAGATTTTTAACTCTGTGAACAGTGCATGAACGTTTTCACTTCCTTCCACTTCTCAATTTAAATACAAGCATCACATATGTGTATATCTTGCAGTGCCCTTGCTCTTGCACCATTCGTGGATAGAGCATTGTCATGGTTTACTGTCAAGTTGAAGTTTGAATCACGGGGAAAGGCAAGTGCATTAGTTGAGGATTAGAACTCTGATATGTGATGATTTATCTAATAATTTCTGCCGTTTTAACGTATTACAGGCTTTCTTCACAGTCGTACGATTTTGTCTAGGATTGGCCATCATCTTGTTATTTGCAGTAACTCTCCTTTGGGCTTGATATTTTCACGAGCTGACCAGGAGCTGAACCGAAGAGAGTGCCAGACTTGACTGATATTGTCTACCAACCTCCAAGTCATGTGATGAGGCTTTTTCCAATACTAATGGCATTCAGGCTTCTGATTCAAACACACTACATAGTACATACGGCCCCAGCTTCCTCCTCTCTTTTTTTAAGGGGGCAATAAACAAGCTCCCAGCTTTCATTACCTTGATTCTTTTCTGAAAGGAGGGGGAGCGCCGGAGCGGGTGTAGAGGGTTTCCCATAAATGAAATGAGAATGCGCTAGTACTGTTGGTCGTTTATCGTGAAAAATGCCTGCTTTTTCCTTTTAGTTTGAGTGAGGTCAGATGGATGGTAAATTGGTAATCATGATATGGAACCCAACGTCTATAATCGACTATATATATGGATTTGCAAGACGTCCTCCGAGGAACATTTTATTCAGTTGAAAATTTGGATCTTCTTTGATCTCAGCAAGTGTTGGCGCAACAATAAATAGTGACGCACTGAGGCAGTAGCAGAGGGAAATATTAGCTACTTGCACCACACTCGCCAAAAGGGAAAGAGAAGAGGCTCCAAAAAGATGAAATAACAAAGGAACATTTTGTTTTTTGACAAAGAACAAAGGAACATGAATACACAAGAAGTGCAACAAATGGCCAACAGGCAAAGAGCACAAAAAATTGTGTAAACCCGTTTTAATATACGAGACAGGGTATTAGGGATCCATCGAATAGTCGTTAGTGACCCACAGATAAGAAATAATGACCCCTTGAGTAAGTATTAATGACACCATCTCACATTTCTCACCCATCACTCATATATGAAATGAGTTTATACAAACTTTTCTCGGCCAAGACTGCCGCACCTAGCGACCAAAATTCACAAACAGAAACCAAAACCCAAAAGCTCATCAACCTAAAACCCTTATTTGGAACATTCTGCCGTACTCCCTTAATAATGTAAGGGTACCTTATTAGATACTCTAAATACTCCTTAAGAAAAAAAGGAAAAAAAAATACAAATTTACAAAAATACCTCATTTCTTCACTCTCTCTCCTCACTAACCTATCCCACTCTCTCACCATTGTCACCTAACAAACCCCGGCCACTGCCATCACTTCCGGCCGCCGTCTTCCTAGCGAGTTGTCCGACCTCGTAGTTTTTAGTCTGTGACTCATCGAGCGCATTTTGTGACCTCCTCAACATTAATCTGTGAATCTTAAAGCGCAATTTGTGACTCCCTTTTGTGACCCTTAATTTGCGATCAGGGTGAGAGGAGTACACTCATTTTTGGGAGGAAAGAGAATTGGGTTAGGGGTAATGGGGGATGACTAATTTTCAAATTTAGGAGAAAAAGTGGGAATGTGGATGGGCGTGGAGAAAAAAGTAGTTTTCAATTTTGTGAGGAGACAGAATGAGGTGAGTTTTAGGCTACGACTCATCGAGCGCATTTTATTACCCCTCAACATTAATTTGTGACCCTTAGAGTGCAATTTGTGAGTTGTGAGTTGTGACCCCTTTTATACGTATCCGTACAATTAGGTGTACGTAACTAAGTATACCGAAATAAAAAACAAAAACTTGCTGTCACTCATTCTCCTTCACTCTTTAGCTGTTTAGGTATATCGCTCCAATACTTTCTACCTTCTTATGATTTCATCCTTAGCTTCGTATTTAACTGGTTGTTTGTTGAATTTCTTTTCCTCTTTTCCCCTCTTTGAAAATGAGTTACATGCTAGTTTGATGGCTCAGAATCATGTTACTCGGTTACGCCAGTACATCAAAAACTAATATTGTAGAATAAATGGCGCTAATTTTATTTACTCGAGTTGTCTAGTAGCCATATACTCCCTTCGTCCCCAATTAAGTGTCACTTTTCACAAAAACACATATATTAAGAAAACATCAATAAATAAGGGTATTAGTCAAATAAAGTATGTTCTTTCCAACATTATCCCTATTATATGTATTGTTATTTCAATTTTCGACCTTAATTAATACGGGAATAGAGGAGATTTCTAACCAAAATTAAATGCTAACTAGTCAAATGTGACATAATTTATGGACTAATTTTTTAGCCAAATGTGACACTCAATTGGGGACGGAGGAAGTATGTGATTTAATTTAATGCTTTTACAAAAATAGATACAATTGTTTATCCTTACAACTTATTTGCAACTATACACAAATTTTAAAGTATGCCACATCAGCTTGTAACTCTATTTCCGTTTCCACATTATCCATACAACTTTGTTATAACTTCTTTAAACGTGTGCATATTTATTTTGCATTCCAATTTTCAAATATTTTATTTTTAAAAAAAAAGCTTGGACGGTATTTTTGAGAAGAAATAAAATAAAATAATGAACCAACATTTAATGTAAAAGAAAGAGAAAGTTGTTGCAGGGTGAGGTATTCATATGAATCAAATGTTTTGAAAGCTGAACCAACCGGTTTAACTATTTCAACCTGTGCTAAAGGTATTTTAAAATTATTTAAAAAATAAAATATTAAATTATTTTATAAAATATATTTTTTGTTTAAACTCCGGTTAAACCGGTCACAACTGGATCAAACCGCCCGGTTTGTCTAGTTTTGACCAAGCTTAAGAAAACAGGGCGGGCCACCGAATCCAGGTTGAACCACCTGGCCCGGTTTTTAAAACGTTGATATGAATACCCCATCTTACAACTAACAAGTAACAACATTATCCCTACAACGGTAATTGCAACTCATTTGCAACCCCTAAAGTTACAGGGATAAAGTTGCCCTTACGACTAGAGCATAAAATGTGGATCCAGAGTTGTGGGAAGACAGTCAAAACACTAGCAAAAAGTCTTTAATCTAATTAAATATGTGTGCATAGACTAGACGTGGCCGGCAGAATCAAGGTTATGTTAGAAAATTAGATATTGTTAGTTAGAATAAATGTTCGTGATTCACATTATCTCACCATTCGTGAGCAAGTTCTACTCAAAAATTGAAAAAACTAAAGGAAAATATCCATCGTAATCCCATAAATAACGTGGTATCTCCATCCTGTTGTTCACATAATTCTTCATTGGCATCTTTGTCTTCAAATACTGCTTTGTTGTTCATATAAGGTACTTGAGCGGGAGAATAAGAAAATGGCAGAAGATGGACAGGCCAAGCACAGGCCACTTTTTTTCTCCAACTTCATGTTTGTTTTGTTTTTTATGTCGGCTTGTCAAATAGGATGCGCTATGACGGTGCAGTCCCGTAACCGCAACTACCTCTCTGGAGGTGGAGTTTCTGAGTGCCAGACAGTCGTGGCTTGGAAGGATCACATCGAGCAGGCTGCTAAAGAGAACAAGCTGGTAACCTCCTTTTCAATTTTTCTCAAGTAAAACATACAAAATCCGTTTTTGTTATATCTGACGCCTAAGGGCAACATTATCCCTACAACTTTATTGAGTTGCAAGGGAGTTGTAACCAAAGATGTAGGATAATTTTTTAGAATTTTGGCAAAGTTGCAAGGTGAGGTATTCATATCTTTGCAAATCTTACATTTAATGCAAGTGTTTCATGATTGGTTCCACCAAATATTTTTTATAATACCAAATTTATACCCATCCAAATTTTAAAATAAATAAAATATTTGGAAAGTTGTAACAAAGTTGTAGGAATAATGTGGAAGTGAAAATAGAGTTGCAAGTTGATGTTTCATGCATAGAAATTCGTATATAGTTGTAAAAGAGTTGTATGGATAAACTTGCCCTAATGAGTTGCACCATATCATAATATTATTTTAAAAAAATTAACATACGATGACTAATATGTATTTTTATATGACTAATTGGCATTTACATATGACTAAGGGAACTTTTATAATACTAATGTCTCTAAACTTGTTGACTTCAGCTACGTTTTTTTTTTCAAAAACTTTTGTGTACACTCGTCTCACACTAAGATTAGTGTGAGACCAGTTTGGCCCCATAACAACCCTTAGGTTCCTTACCCTTACTCAACAAAAAACAAAACAAACAAAAACTCCTCTCTCTCTCCGACCTCCCCTTCCTCCACATTTCTCCTTCACCCCTAACCCTTACCCAACAAAAACAAAACAAACAAACTCCACTCTCTCTCCCCGACCTCACCCCCCTCCCCATTCCTCCCGACCTCACGCGCGTGTGACTCCACCGCCGACCCAATCTTCTTTTTTCGATGTTCTTTTTCTTTTTTTCGATGTTCGTTTCCATTTTCTTGTTTTTCTTCTTCGTCGTCGTTTTTTCCGATGTTCGTTTCCAGTTTCTTGTTTTTCTTCTTCGTCGTCGTCTTCTTTTCCTTTTCTGTCATTTTTTAGTAGGTGATGTACTTTCCGTTTTATTTGGTCAGTTTGTACTGATCTTATTTTGTGTATCATTGAATCTTTTTCCCATTGGTAGTACTGAAGTTTGGTGTGAAGTTTGGTGTGAGGTGAGGTGAGGTTGAGGAGAGAGAATGGGATAGGGGGATAGGTGTTGGTTTTTTCTTTTTTTTTGTTATATGTATCGACCAGATCTGGTAAGAGGAGATTAATAAATATGTAAATATGATAATAGTAGTGAAAAATTAGCCCTTTATAAATGAAAAATGACCCATTTATAATTGAAAATTGGCACATGTATGTTGTTCTAAAAATGATCCCTTTACAACTTAAAAATGATCTCTGTAAAACTGAAAAAATGACCCATGTAAAACTGAAAAATGACCCCTTTACAAGTGAAAAATGACCCATGTACAACTGAAAAATGACCCCCTGTAAAACTGAAAAATGGCATACATATATTGTCTGAAAAATGACCCATGT
>ONZK01001362.1:26654-53723 GCA_900322385.1 Pharnaceum exiguum | reverse complement strand
CTCGAAAGTTGTTTTTGTGACCCCTAAGAGGGTCCACAAGGCGATCGACATACATGCCGAAGAGAGCACTCAGAGGAGGCGTTCAACATTGGAGATGGCCGCAAGCAAGGATAGATAAGGGGAGAAAGAGAGTGTGAGTGCACAGATCTGTGCAAGCCAAAGAGACATACGAGTCTGGGAGTGGGAGTGTTCCTTGCTGGTCGGTGGTGACTTACGCCTGATGGTGGGCCCCATATGCGATGGTAGAGAGAGTAGTTTGGGGAGATAGAGATGAGTGGCGTGAGAAGAAAAAGAAACAGAGAAAGTTGAGGAGACAGAGAGGAAAGAAGGGGATTATGTTTTGAAAATAATTTATGTTTTCTTTTTCGAATGGGGTGTATAATTCAATGTACAACTGGGTGTACAATAGACACACCCGTGTTAATGAGCCATCGAGTAGTCATGTGTGACCCTTATAAAACAACTGGTAGCTCCCCCGACCCTCTCCGACTAAAAGTTTTTTATACGGAACGGACTTGTCACCCCTGCTCTCCCTTTATTAACTCCACATTCCCTTCAATCGAAGCCGCAATTTCTTATTCTATAGAAATTTCCTAAAAAAATATTTTTAAAACAGTTTTTTCACAATATACACCCGAGGGTTGGCTTAATTCACCATATACCCATTAATTTTGGAACTGATATAGGGGTATCCCTTGTACTTTTAATTTTTTCACAATATACCCTTTGTTACTGGCGCCGCATAATGAGTGGGTCGGATGACCAAATTTCCCATAGAAAACAGTGACAGGGTTAACTAGATTTAGCAAAGAGTATGAAGATGTGATTTTTACTACTGTTACTGATGTTGTTAGGAGTTAAATGAGAGTTTCAGAGAGATGCATTAACTAGAATATATTAAATAAGGGGCAAATAAAAGGGGGCCGGGTTGGTAAAACTACAAAAGAATATAGCAGAAATCTCGCACCAGCTTTTAGCAAAGTAATAACCACATATCATGTCAAAATAATTATTGTCATCCTCCTTTACACTCAGTTTGGGAACTCTTTTGTTAATGAGGAAAACTAGAGAAATTTTGGAAAACTGAAAAAAATGAAAAATCTGTTGTGCTTGGTTATGAAAAGGAAAACTAGAGAAAAACAAATCGAAGTAAAACTGGAATCCTCTAGTTATATTGGGTCTTTTTTGTTTTCTATAGTTTTCCTCCCAAAATTGATGGAAAAACTGTGGAAATCTGAGAAAAAGACTATCTAATAAATGTAAAAATTTGACATTTCTCTCAATTTCCTCATTAACTAAACAAACAAGGGAAACTTGATAATTCCTCGTATTTACTTTTCCACACTTTTCTACAAAATTACTTTTCATCACATTTTCTCACATTTCGAGTTACCAATTTAGTGAGCTCGAGGGTATCTCGTGTAAAAATTAAAAGGTACCATTTGCCAGATCTAAAATTAAAGGGATATGGTGATTTAACCCAACACTCAAGGGTATATTGTGAAAAATCCTTTTATAAAAATATGTTTAGTTATTTATATGGTCAATTTGAGTGTTCATATAGCGCTTGATTTTTCTTTTTTGGTGTGCGTAAAGGTTGCGGTTGAGTTTGTTGCTTCTTGGGCCGCATTATGCCGTGGTATGGAAGCAGTATTCGAGAGATTTTCGTGGAAGTACCCCTCAATGATGTTTCTCAAAGTCGACATTGATACCTTAAAGGTAAGTTTTTGCGCAAAATTGTTATCATATTAATGCTCAGTCTCACAAGCTTTAAGTAGTTTTTGCCAAACTGAGATCAAATTTCCTATGTGTATAACTATAATGTAAAATTATACTGGCAGGATATACCTTCTTCCTATGAAATTTCAGCAATACCAACACTTCTAGTTCTTAAAGATGGAATACCACTTGGTTCTTGTGTCGGTGCTCATCCACTTGAATGGAAGGAATTATTGGACAAGCATACATATGGAATTGCTGCAGCTTAATTAGCAAAACAAGGTCAACTATGGCGTCCCACATGGAGTCATGTTGCTGACGACATACTATATGATCGAGATTATTACTAAGATTGTGTACTTTTGGTTGTGTTTCGAAGTACTTTCTTATTCCGATTTCTAATTTATAATTTGGGGTGGATTTGGTTTGCTTTTCATGCACGAAACAATTCGATAACTAGTTCTTTTGGATGTTTTTCTTGTTGAAAGAAATGCTTTGGATGATTAAGATATTTGTACTTGCCTTACTAGCACCAATTATCCTAACTTCTCAAAGTTTCTCAATGTACTGTGAATTTTTCATAGATTTCCATTACTGCCCTTTTCATTTCCCATAATCTCACCTTCCTTTCACCCATCTCCTCTATTCCCAGTATCCCCCCCACCCCACCCGTACAATTCATAAATCATCATAGTCCTCCCCCACATCCCCTTCCACCGTTGACCACCCCCAGACAGTCTCTTCCCCACCTCCCCCGACCCAGTTCGTTAATATCTCCAATGCCCGCGCCGCCACCACGTTACCCGATTCGATTCCTTCTCAATAGAATGCCGAATCGGTTCGGGTCAATCAAACATTGTCTTACCTCTCCATTCTTTACTCTCCCCCATCTCTTTAATTAATTCATTGGTTTGGGTTTTGGGATCTCTGACCTCAACTAAAAATGGTGTAATAGTAGGCGGCAAAGAGGGTTGATGACTTGATGAGGGTCAGTGGCGAAGAGGGACAATGGCTCCTGCGACGAATAATTGCTCATGTAAAAAGATTAACTTCATTCGCTACTTTTTTATTTGTTGCACAATGTAGTTGATGAAAAACATTACGTGATTAAAACTGATTATTGAGTCCACATTTATCAATGTTGAATAGTTCTTGTAAATTATCTATGTCATTCAACTTTTTTCATCGGGTTGTGATTCTACTGGAAAATGGTTTTTTGTCAGTTGTCTTCTTTTTCAATTTATAAGGGTAGCTTATGGAAATTTTACAAAAAATCTACACTACGTTGAGAATACACCCACTACATTAAGAACCTCCACCGATGATTTTACCAAAATTATCTTTTCAAGCAAATTTTAATCGTCAATTATAATGTAACCATACTCATTAAAAAAAAAACTTATTAAGTTACTAGTGTTATTTAAATCTTCATAAATAATATAATTTTTTATATCAAATGTGAAAGACATTCAATGTGGAATTAAATGACCGAGAGATAAGATCACACTAGCAAATAGATACAAGTTATATTCAATTTTAACTATTTTTAGCGGGAAGCTTAATGATTTCCATCACTGAATACTTCTTCCTAGTTTTTAGAGTCGATTTTAGAAAAATTAAGCGCTCAGCTATCTCTTATTTTGAGTTGACCACCCATATTTCCTACCCTAAAATAAGGACCAAATAGTTGGCCAAAATGAAGGGCCAAAAAAATTTCTGTAGATAATCTCCTTCTCATACAAATCAAAATGAAATTTATAAGTATAACAAGGCATCGGCCTACTTTTCATCATGTGTCTGATGTGTCTTAAATTACCGCAAGTGCACGGTGTTGTAGCACTAACGGGTCGTCCTCTAGGAAGTGGGATCAATATTAGTGGTTTCGAGTCTATCAAACTAGGTTGGTCAAATATTTAGGAGTTTTCAACTAAACTAAGGTCACAAACTACAAGTAAGAAAATATCAAAGAAGAAATCCTAGGATCGAGCTACACCACAAGCATGACTTACAAACATGACACTTGACATCCCCATAAACATGATCATTCTTTAGAGGACATCCTTTGTCTAATGTGACTAAAGTCCTCTTTCGACGGTTAATTAGCGTGTCTTAAGCAACTAAACGCCTATTCTCATGGTTTTAGCCACGTTAAGACCCATTAAGCATAAAAGTCACACACCCAACCATCAATTACACCTATTCTCATGGGTAACCGACAATCCAAACTCATGTTGCCTATGATCAAACCCAACTTTTGTTACAATCCAACTATGCTAGATAATATGATCTCATGATAACCATATAAAAAATAAGAATACATGAATTTGCCCATAGGGATAATCAATCAAAGTGGGGAATCATCAAAATATCACTAGGAAGCCATTAAAGGGCTTCACTCAATCCTAGATAAGTCTAGGCTAACATAGTAGATGGAGAAAGAACAAACAAAATAACTACAAACATAAAAGAAAGAGAAAAGAGAAGAGAAACAAACTTGGTCTTCATAAAGATGAAAGAGAAAGCAAGTCTTCAATCTCCATAAGTAACTCTAAACTAGGATTCTCTCTCTAAACTAACCTAAACTAAACTCAGAGAATGAGAGAATGTGAGAGCATCTACATGTAACTAAGTGGGGAATAGAATATAACCCACTAGGAGTCAGTTACAACGTCTTAGGGAAAGTGGGTACAAAAGAAATAAAAATAATAAAAAGATGTGAGTCCCCAAGTTTTTGGACAGTAGGGGCAGACACCACGGTGTCAATCGACACTGGCAGGTAGTGTTGGCTTGTATTTTCCATATTTCAGCTTAGATTCGACACTGTCATGCTGCAAGACACTACTAGGCGGTGTTGAGGCACGAACAAAGGTCCAAGCTCCAATAATCTTCCAAAACTCATACAAATTGATCTCCAATCATCAAACTTCATAGCCTACGCATGAAACACACCAAGTATGGCAAGAGGAAGATATATTGCACAAAACTCATTCAAATCATATGAAATAGAGCTCAAATGGTCATATTTAACATGGGATTAGTAGGAAATATTCATGTAAATCAGTGCCTATCTCCCCATTTCTTAATGTCTTCTCTTTCCATATATGGGCCTGCAGCTAGGGGTGTGCACCGGTGCAGAACCGGACCAGACCGAAACCGATAAACCCGGAAACCAGAATTCGCTGTTTTCTAGGACCGAAACCCGGACCTGAATTATTCCGATCCGGGTTAGACCTGTTTCTTTTAAATGAAAAATAATAACTCTATCATGGAAGTTTCTCTTCCTCAAACAATATCACATGTGCCACCCTATCACTCCCGGCCCCGACATCCCTCTCAACGTCGGCCATCAGATCGTCGCCAACTACCTCAGATCGGGCCGCCTCTATCGCACTCGGCTCTCTCTCCTCCGCTGACCCATGGCTACGGCTTAACCAGACACCCACATGTTGGTGGGGTGGGCTCTAAGTGATGCTAGGATGCTATTAATGCTTTTTCTTTCAGTTTGGTGAGGCGGCAGCAGTGATGGAGAGAATGGTTGTCGCATCTGGTGAGGCCTGTGATGAGGGGCTATGTCGCTGTGGTGATTGGTGAGGGGCCAAAGTATGCATGGTGTTGAGGGGACTTGGATACAAATTGAGGAAAAGAAGAGAATGAGTGAAAATAACTTTTGTTCTTTTAGTGGCTGCGTTTTACTCGCGTGGGTTTAGGGGATTTAGAGAATTAAGGTATTGGGTAGTTGGGACATGTCGACATGCGGTAGTCTAAGATAAGAGTGTCAGGTATGTATTTTTTTTATATATTATTAATCAATCTAGTCCGATTCCTGTTTTTTCCGGTTTTAGACCGAACCGGACCGGAAACCGGAATCAATAATTTTCAGGGATCTGAAACCGGACCTGAATCTAACAGGTCCGGTTCGGGCTAGGTGATTCAGGTCCGGTCCGGTCCGTTTTTCCGGTCTGGACCGGAATATGCACACCCCTACCTGCAGCTGCAAGTTTCCGCGAGGCCCAAGTCTAACATGGTATAGCCTAATTTCGATCTTGGGCCATCTCCCTTATTTCTTAAGACGGTCTCATCCAGATGATATGCCTGATCCCTGAAGTTCATGTTAGGGAGTGATAGTCCACTCTAATGGTCCCATTAATAGTGGCATTCGAGTGCGGATGAGTGTTGGGAATGTGTTCCACATTGAAGAGAGAGTAGATATATATATTATCTGTATAAAGGCTTAGATGGTTACTCTTCCTATTGCCAATTGGTTTTAGATCGAGGGTTTTAATTGAAAATTTGGGGAGTTTTTTAAATCAAGGGTTTAATGTCATGTAATTGTAGATTTTTAAACAGGTACAATAGTTTGGTTTTTTTGGGGTGTTAATTTTAGAATTACATATATTTGTTAGAGGAGAAATGAAATAGCACGTGACTCACATATGTGTTGAAGTGCATAACAGAAAAAACAATGCAAGGTGGGAAAACAAGCTAACAAATAACATAGTTGATAGCTATTTAAGAGCTTGGAGTAGTTACAATTCTGTTACAGAATAAGATGTGCCATGTACCTATTGTTGTTAAGGATACATTGTAGTATAAATGCATACCGATAGCTTGTATCTCTCTCTAAGATTCATTATAATAAAATCACAGAAAGTTGGGCTGCAGTTATATATTCAGTCTTGTTCATAGCTTGTTAATCAAGCTTTATAATTCACACATTAGCTTCATATTGCTAAGACTCTTTATAAAGTAAAGCGTGTAACAATTGCATTTGTGGGTCCTTACCGAACAAAAGTAATTATAGTATTGATCTGTGATTGAGGCTCATTATTCGTATGGAATTAGTAAATATGTGATTGTGTTTCATTATAGTTATCGAATCAGTAACTCTCTGTTGGGCAAAACAAAAGATTGTGTGTTTGTAGGAGCACTGGTAATGAGATATGATTTTACAGGTGCTAACTATATCAAGTTTTCTTTGGCAAGTCGGTGAACACTTCATGTAGACGATATTCCTCGTGTGTCTTTTGAAGTCTTGTTTTGTATCGTAGATAAAGAATTTCAAGCCATCGGGAGAGATTACTCTTGAAGCTGCCACATAAAAATGTCCGTGGCTGAACACCGGTTGAGGCAGATAAATTCCGACTCATGAAAGCGACTCCATAGCATGGTCTGATATTGTCTTCTTTTGAGCACAAACTGAATTTTACTTTCTGTTGATGTCATATAATTCTTGGGACTATGTCCTTGCTTTGACCCTATTATTATTCTCCCCTCTACAATAAATTGACCAAGTCGGGTCATGATCAGTCTTGTTCCATTGCGAAGTCCTTGAGATGATTTATGTTCCTCAATAGCATTACTGGTGTTCCCACTTTGAGCCTTAATTCATGGATAAGGCAGGCCTTGCAGGTTCAGAGTGTTTAGAAACTCGGTTGGATAAGCTTTCCCCTGGTCTTGTGTCTCCTTTGATGAAGAGCAGATCTCATTACAACTCCTGTATACCTTTTTTGATCCATATATGAGGCTCATCATGTGGTCGTTTATCATGCCTGTTGTATTATTCAATGGGGTAAGTGTTGCTCTCTCCTTAAGGTATGTTTAATCAGAGCGGTTCCGCTCGAGATTTGGATGTGTCGTCTCCACTGCTGTCTCTATGACCTTATTACCTACATCAATCCAGTACTCGTCGGGTATTCTGATCCATGTAGGTTCATTCTCATCTTCTTGCGCCTTAGTGGGTAAGCGTCCGTCCCCCAAAGCCAATAACCATTCATTTAAACGTACATTCTTGTATCTTCTGTCAATGTGGTGGTCAAATTCATTAAGTGTCATGCTCTGTTTGAGGATAAAAACTTTGCATCCCTTCCATAGGTAAGATATATTCACCCATGCATGAACGATGTCTGGTCGGCGCCCTCTTGTTACGATTGGCAGTACTTGTTGTCTGCTGAATGAGTTCATCGAGCTGGGTGTTCTGTTTGATCTCTCATGTAGAGTTCTCTGTTAGATCTACAGGGATTCCAAATATGCTGTGAGCCGTCCTTCCTTCTTGCTACAATAATTCCACAATCTTGCGCTCTGCTCTTAGCTTTGCAGAAACTTCTTCCATGTGCCGCCGTGACCGTGAATGAAAAATAGTTGTCCTGATTCATTCTGGACTGCTTCCATTACTGTCTTATAGATTTCTGATTGTTCATTATTCAGTCTCTTTATTCTGTTTGACCACTCAGTGAGCATATCCTTTGAGTCGTAATTATGATCTTCTCGTATTAGTCTGTTGTTCAAAGCCCCATCTTCTCTGGAAGTTGGTTCTGGCATACCGTCTACATCGTCGAGCGTCTTTCCTTACTTCATGAAGATTTTCTCTATGTAGTTCCTTAACTCTCTTTACGGATATCAAAGTCCGAGTGCATGAACTTTCCTCTGCTCCTATTGAGGATGTCACTCGGCAGGCTTTCTATTTTTTTTCAAATAACTCTGTTATATCTGCTACCTCCCCTTGCAGAACAATATGATGGTGACGAATAGCTCTCTTAATTTTGTGGTGCCTGCCCACTGGGTTGTTTCTTGAAGAGCGTCATACCAAAGCCCACGAGCATAGCATGCATCTTTGAAGGTGCCATATGTCTGGTTTTCGTAAGTACGAATTTCCTCAGGCTTTTGTAATCAGCTAAGATTGTATGATGATGTCCTTCTAACTGGTTTTAGTTTACTGCAGATCATTGAAAACGGATGTGCATACCCTCTTGATGGAAGCTTGAGGACACAGGGCTTGTGAAAGGGTTTACTGCGAATTCTCGTAAGCGAATGATGATCCGAATGATGATCGAGTAGATGGTCATGCACATGTTTTTATTTATATAGTACCAAAATAGAGATTAACATGTATTGGATCCTAAAGTCCTAATTGACTTGAGAGATCTAAAATAGAAACGGTTGAAACGGATGGATAGTTTCCTACATGTTAATCCGGTTTGCATTTGACAATCCGATATTTTTATTTTTCATGGAGACAATCCGATAAAATTATCACAATCAGTCTTAAAAGTCTTAATTATTTAATTGGTGTCATCATCTCTCACGGCTTCTTGTTTTGTCTCTTTAGTTTTGTTTACGGCTTCTTTTGGTCTCTTAGGCAATTGAAATTCTACTTCTACTTGAAATATAATAATAAGAGTGGCCTGGATAGCCATATCGGCAATATGTATTGCACGACTACAGAATTCAACTACTAATGGAATTACACTATGTAGGTGGTAACAATTATTAATAATACTTTTTAAAATAAAGAAAATTAAATATATTGCTTAGGTGGCGCGCCGTAAATTGAGGAAAAAGTTCCTCTTTCGATAGATACTAGATAGATTCCTGCCCGTGCGTTGCACGGAGCACAATTTTATACGTTATATATGTATTTTTTTCATTTAGTAATATTATAATTGATTGAATTTTGGAAAAACTTTAAACAATAATACTAAGCCAACATAGCTCATACGTCCATTAAAATTTCAATTTATTAAAATATTGTTTTATCCAATTTATTTGTTTTAAGTATTTTTGTTGTAGTACACCGTCAGAACCAAAAAAACTCACGATCATTTGCTTTCTTTCTCTTAATCTTTACTTTTTAATTTCAATACTTTAATTTACATGCATTTTTTAGTACACGTGTTATGTTCCTTAACTACAACATGTCAAAAGTTATCTTCAATGTCTCAACTCTCTACTCTCTTTCTCAAGCTGTGTTTTGTTTATCTATAGTGTTACAGTTCGGTTCAACTTTCTCCAGTTTTAGGGGGGTATAGCTAGTTTTAAATACATTTAGTTTTGTTTTAAAAAAAATTAGTACACCTTCAGTTTTAGTCTCTTATAAACGAAAAAACACACCCTCAATAACTTGTTGTCGCGTTTTCATTGGCTCCTAACATATCCTATGTGATATAGCTCAGACCTCTCCATTCTAAAATAGACTGTTTTACGTTTTATTCTCAATGATATTTTTTTATGCTCAATGACGATCACGTGTAGAATTTCTAGCAATTAGATCAAATTTACAAAGCATTAAAGATCGTTATCTCTAATGTGTATAGGAATAGATTAGTACATAGAAGTTGAATCTTGATTGTTTTCTACTCCTTATCTCCTATACTTAATGGATGAACTTTTATCAAAATCAATGTTGTGTACGACTACTTTAATGAATTAATAGATGGCCGAGGGATTTTCTCTTATCATCAAGAGGCAACAGCCGTGAAATTGGAGAAAGTTATATGATACACCTTGAGGTGTACCATTTTTGGCACACCCCTCTTACAAATACCCCCTCTTAATATATTTTTTATAAAAAAACAAAAAATATTTTCTCTCTCTCACCTCTTTAATCCCTATTTTAGTCAATTTGTTTTACGCCCATTGAAATGCAAAAAATATTCATTTTGAACACTTACACTCTCTCTCCTATAAAACTTTCACTAATTCGTTTCAATCATCACTAATCCTATTAAAAAATCAAATTAGTAAATCTTTTAGATCTAATAGTGAATCGTTGTACAGAATTAGTGAAGTTTTTCCCTTTTCTTTTTTTTAAGAAAAAAATTAACTTTTATACTTGAGGTGTACCAAATCGGATGTATGGTATAATTTGCCATGAGATTGTGTTCTTTTGTGTCCCCTTTTTTCTCGTCATCAAGCTATTCTCATTGTCTTGTATAAATTATACATATAACATAATGTCTTTGAAATATAAAAAAAAAATCAATTACGTTACAATTTGGAGCTAACACTTGCTAGATGGGATCAGATCAACATTTTGAAGATAGCCATTTTTTGAGTCCAAACAAAAGACAATAGTTGGAATCTAAATTGAAAAATGATTAGCAGTTTAAATTAAAAGTGTCAAAAAAGTTGCATCTTACTCAATGATAATGTTAAAATTGATATTGTTGTTACTTGTTAGTTGTTACATTTATGAAAGGTGATCTCTTAATGTTGTTAGAGTGTGTTTGTTCCTGAATCTGAACAAAAAAATAATTGAATGAAGTTAAATACTCCCTCTATTTCTGAAAGTTTTTCCACTTTTTCCCTTTTGGTTGTCTCAGAAAGTTCTTCCACTTTTCATATCTAGCATGATTTTTTTGGCCAAAGGACTCATTTATCCCTTGTACTTCACCCAAATTACCCTACCCCTCATTCTCACTCACCACTTGTTGAGGGTAAATTAGTTTTTTTTCCAACTTTCTTAAAATGTGTGCACTCCTCAAAAGTGGAAGAATTTTTAGAAACGGAGGGAGTATTAAACTGAAGAGAAAGAATTTAACGGGAAAAACAAAATAGCTACATATTGCTTTATTTTTGGAATTTAAAAAATCAATGAAATTAGTGGCCTTATTCTCATAATCTTTTATAAAACCGAGAATAGAGAAGTTGATAAAACTTTATTTCATTATAAAATAGGCAAAGTTCTAAAAAAACAACAACATGGAGTATTACATATAAAAAAATCAACTATTTATAAGGTTATAGAGAATTGAGAAAGAAAAACATGGAGATACATATATGATAACTTCCACAAATGTACAAATTCAATACAAACGCTTACACTATATCGAAGAATCTACACAGTAGAAAAAGAAAGTATAGGGAAGTTCATGTGGCTAACCCATAAGAAACTATAGACGGTGTAAGAAACTTCAATCTGTTTTTTCATGGCTCACATATATTCCTACTCTTGAGTTTATTGAAAGCACCTACAAAAGACATAAAGATTAGTAAAAGAGTTACATTAATTCAATCAAATGAACAAATTAGACAAATATCATATACGGAGTACTCACAAAGGAACACATATTCTAAGTACAACACGACATGCGTTTAAAAAGAAAAGGCAAATAAAAATATGTTACTGGGGAAGAAGAGATGAAAAAAAAGTGACTAACACGGCTTCAACAATTGATAGGAGCATGCACTTATATAGTTGGCCTTATTTGAGAGTTTTAGTTCTATAGGATGCTAATAACATTTGGTCAAGGGATAAACTTTTCTACCCAACATTGGATTTGTACATCTAGTAGTCATCTGATATAATTTAGCCGCCAGTGCATAAAAGTATACAATACGTTACACAATTGGTCGTTTGTTAAATTTTTTTATTACGTTCATGTTTTTTTTTGAAAGCGTTCATGGTTTTTCTTTTCTTGTCGTTTACGTGTATAACTCTTGTAGCAACGATTTGGTTTTTAAAAATCTATCTGATAACAAAACTTATATTCTGCTAATTTCCCACGGGTATACATGTTTTTTTTTTCTTTTTTTGAGCAGTTTCTTTTACATTTTTGTTTGTTTTTATAACAAAAAGAAATTCTCTTATTGGTGTTTTTTAAATTCTATGTGGCGCGCTGTGAGCTCTAGAAAAATGCCTCTTTTATATATATAGATAGATAGATAGATTATGGAAGAAAGTATGGTGGCTCCCAAAAATTGTAGCAATGGGAGACACCATAATTTGGGGAAATTTGGAGCATTGATCTTGATGTGATCCAATCTGAACCATTGAAATTGAAAAATATAAAAATAATATAATTACTAATATAAATTACTGAAATTACTTTTATCAAATACAGAAAAAATCAGTAAAAAGAAAAAAAAGGAAAACACTTTAACAGATGAATTAAACGATCGTTTGTTTTCCCCATACGCCTTTCGTTCTTTCCCTCCTCTCCCTCTCAGAAAGCCTCACCTTCTCTTCCCACTCTTGCCCAACCATGGTAGACCAAAACCAAGCTTAACCACCACGTTCGACACCACCACCACCACATCTATCATCCGACAACCACGGGAGGTAACACACCGCAAACAACACCAAGCACCAACAAACTCACAAACGAATGGCCGCCGCCGCCTGAGATACGCTTCGCCGGAAACCATGTCGCCGGTGCGTGTTTCGCCGACCGCCAAAGGGTGGGCCCGCCGCATGCAACACCAACCACTAACAACTGAAGGCCACCACCCAAGTCAACCCGTCCCACCAATCTCAATCCAACATCACGCCGGATTACCCCTTCGGTCTCCTCCATCCCCATGCCGTCGGTGAGCTAAGGAGTACAAATTTACACTGATTGTTTTTTTATATATTTTTTTCTTGAAGTTCTTGTTGCTTGGTTATGTGGTGGGTTACCTCTATGGTGGTCGGCCAATAGATGCGGTGGTGGTGTTGCATGTGGTGGTTCTGCTTGATATAAGGCTGCCATGGTTGTGAAAGATGAGAGCTTTGTGAGAACTGGTAATGTGAAGAGAGAAGGGAGGAGGAGCAGAATAGAAGAAACGTGGTTCATTGTTTCTCCGTCAAATGAGTTTTCCTCTCTTTTCTTTTTCATTGATCTGATTTTTTTAATGGTTAAAATTGTTTTTTTTAGTATTTTATATCATTTATATAATAATTATTATTATTTGGATTTTCAATGGTTCAGATCTGTTCACAACAAGATCAACGGTTAATATTTTTCATAGTTATGGTGCCTCCCATGGCTACAATTTTTGGGAGCCACCATACTTTCTTCCTCCATATTATAGATTATAGATTATTCCTACAACTTTGTTACAATTCCTTTAAACGTGTGCATATTTATTATGTATACCAATTTCCAAGCATTTTAATTTTTAAAAATCTTAGGATGATATAATTTTGAGAAGAAATAAAATAAAATAATGAACCAACATTTAATGTAGAAAAGTGAAAGTTGTAAGGTGAGGTATTCATATGACATTATCCCTGCTATTGTGGTTGTAACTCACTTACAAGTTGTAACCCACTAAAGTTGTAGGGATAAAGTTGCCCTTATGATTGAATCATAAAATGGACGGTCAAAACACTAGCAAAAAGCCTTTAATCTAATTAGCGAATATGTACATAGACTAGACGTGGCCGGCAGAATCGATCAAGAATATGTTAGAAATTAGATATTGTTATTTAGAATAAATGATCGTGTTTCACATTATCTCACCATTCGTGAGCAAATTCTACTCAAAAAATTAAAAAACTAAAGGAAAATATCCATCGTAATCCTGTACATAACATGGTGTCTCCATCCTTTTACATAATTTTCTCATTCACCATTCTCTTCGCATACTGGTTTGGTGTTCTTGTACGATACTACGATATATAGAGTATTGAGCGGGAGAAAAATTTTCTGAGAAAATGGCAGAAGGCGGACATGCCAAGCACAGTCAACTTTTTTCCACGAACTTCATGTTTGCATTGTTTTTTATGTCGGCCTGCCAAATGGGATGCGCTATGCCGGTCCAATCTCGTAACGACAACTATCTCTCTCAAGGGGGAGTTTTTGAGTGCCAAACAGTCCTGGATTGGGAAAATCACACCCATCAAGCTGGTAATTTGCATTTTCTATTTGTCAAGCAAAAAAATAAAAAATCCGTTTTTGTTAGAACCAATCATAGCGCGATTTTATATCTGACGCCTAAGGACTAATGATTTAATGAATACTGTATACTGTGTATTTTCCGTTATTAATTAGTTAGTTCTCCTTATCCCCTTTTTATAAAGTTGCTAAGCGAAAAGCATGTTAATGTCTATTCGAATTTAGGAGAGCCTTTTATAGTTCACAAAATTAGTGTAAGAACGTTTCATATATGAGATAGAGTTACTAATGAGTAATGACCACACCACTTGATAGGTTATTAATCAACCTTTTATATTTGTAATGACGTCGTATCATATATAAAATGGTTAACACTAGTTTTAAGTGTTTATAGTTTCATCAAATGATGTGGTGTACGGAAAGATCATCTAAAGTACAACCTCTATCTCTATTTATCCTTATAATATTCCTTGTTTAGCTGTTTCTATTTGTTCTTATGATTTCCTTATTTGGTATGTTTTTTTGGCAAAATGACGATTTTGCCCCTGCTAGTTGATCCTAATTACTACCCTTCTACCTACCCTTTCCCACCATTTCCCACATGTAACACACAAGGGCATAATAGTAAATTATAATCAAATGGTCCACTGCATAAAAAAATGTGCCATTCTCAAATTATAAGGATAAATAGAGACAGAGGTAGGAATTTAGGTAAAAAATGGAAAAGGTGGTCTAAGAGCTACTTTTGGACATTTGTAGGGGGTTTGTTAAAAATATGAAAAGTTTAGGTGGTTTGTTAAAAAAAACCCAACTTATGTAGGTGGTTAAATCCAAAAAAAAACCTTTTTTAAAATATGTATACTTATTCATATGGTCAATTTGACTGTTCATATAGCGGTTGAGTTTTTCTTTTCTTTATTGTTGTTTTTTTTGGTGTACGTAAAGGTTGCGGTTGAGTTTGTTGTTTCTTGGACCGCAATATCCCGTGGTATGGAAAAAATATTCGAGGGATTTTTGTGGAATTACCCCTCAATGATGTTTCTCAAAGTCGACATTGATAACTTAAAGGTAAGGTTTTGCGCATAATTGCTATCATACTAATGCTCAGGGTGTCATAAGCATAACATAGTTTTGCCCACTGAGATCAAATTTCCTATATGTATAATGTAAAATTGTACTGGCAGGATATATCTTCTTCCAACGAAATTTCAGCAATACCAACACTTTTAGTTCTTAAAAATGGAATACCACTTGGTTCTTGTGTCGGTGCTCGTCCAATTCAATGGAAGGAATTATTGAACAAGTATGCGCATGGGATTGCTGCATCTTAAACTAAGGTCAACTATGGCGTCCCATATGCAGTCATGGCGCTGATGACATACTATATGATCGAGATTATTGCTAAGCTTATGTACTTTCGGTTGTGTTTCGAAGTACTTCTTTCCTATTTTGATTTCTAATCTATAATTTTGAGTGGATTTGGGGTGCTTTTCATGTATAAGAAGTTCGTTATCTAGTTTTTCTAGATGATTTTCTTGTTGAAAGAAGTGCTTTGGATGAATAAGATATTTGTACTTGCCTTAGTAGCACAGATTCTTTTACAAAAATTATCTTTTGAATCAAATTTTAATCGTCAATTATCATACTCATAAAAATATAACTTATTAAGTTACTAGTATTATTTAAATCTTCATTAATAACACAATTTCTTAAGTCAAATGGGAAAGAAACAATGTGGAATTAATTTTCCGAGAGGTAAGATCACACTTGCAAATAGATACAAGTGATATTGAATTTTAACTTTTTTTTAGCGGGAACCTTAAATTTCCATCACATAATATTTCTACGTATTTTTTAGAGTCGAGTTTAGAAAAATTAAGTGCCGAACTATCTCTTGTTTTGAGTTGAAATGGTTCAACGTGACCCATATTTCCTACCCTAAATTAAGGACCAAGGCCGAATTTGGACCCGCGCGAGCAGGTCGCCCGCACAGGGCCCCATTTTCGGTAGGGCCCAGTATCTACAGAACAAGTATAACTATAGCAGCTAAGGGACATGGTGTTGAAAGAGATGAATTGGTAAGGAGGACGTTTCCTACTTCTGAAGTCTCGCGTTCGAATCTTGCACATGACATTCGCTTGTTCTATTTTTTTCCCTATCTTATTCATCTTTATTTTTTTAGTAGTTGTAGGGCCTCTTTGAAATTTTTGCATAGGGCCCTATCATCTCACCGTACGGCCCTGTTAAGGACCAAATACCTAGACCAAAATGATGGGCAAAATAATTCTGTAAATAATCTCCCTCTCAGGGTGAGAGAAGAGGGGGTCTGAAGAGGGAAAATTCTATCGAGCGACATACACCAAATAAAAAAAAAACAGAAAAGAAAAAAAGACCCACTCTCTCCTCACCAAGCTGCTCCTTCATCCCTATCCTCACCATAACCACCAGTCCACAATCAACACCGCTGACCATGACCATTCTGCCACCAGTGACACCACCATCAACATTAGAGTAGGCCCCACTAACCCCAACTCAACAACAATACAAAGAACTAACCTCTTTCGTCTCACCTCCAACCTAAACCCGATTTGAACAACCGTCCACCATTGCCGCCACCCTTCTTCAATTCGTCGTCATCTAACCGCCATTCGTGATCCCTTTAAATTTAATTTGTGATCCTTTATGTACAATTTGTGATCCCTCTAAGTTTAATTTGTGACCCCTTTATGTGCAATTTGTGACCCCATGTAATTCATTTTGTCACCCATTTACGTTTATTTTGTGACCCCAGGTTGCGGTATGGGATGAGTGGAATGAGGAGAGAGAGTGAAGATGGGTTTGTGAAGAGAGGGAGTGGAGATGGGTTTGTTTTGTGGAAGGGAGAGAATGGAGATGCGTTTGGGTTTGGGTTTGGGTTTGGGTTTGGGTTTTGGGAGGAGGAGGAATGTACGTGGTAACAGGGGAGAGAGAAAGGGACAGATTTTTTTAAAAAATAAATTGGGTTTTTTATTTTAAGGGTGTATATTGATATAAAGAAGGAAATTTACCATTTTAGGTACACGACCTATAGTATAATACTAAACTGAGGTCTAAAGTTTTTAATATGTCAATTAGGGTACCTAACCTTATTGACATTGTGACAATATGGATACCTCGTCAATTTTCCGTCAGTTTTGGTGTTAAGTTGATGACGTGTCCTTGTAACTCAAGCCCATTTTGGTCATTTCTTTCGTGTGTTAAATTATTTCTTAATTTTGAAGGACTTCTATTGCTTTTCCTTTAATTTAAATTCCAAATTAACAACATAAAATCATAAACCTCATCATTTCAACAACTATCGGATCACCGCCATTACCATCCGTATATGAGTCACCCCTCTCTAAACAAAACCCAAAAAAGCACCCAGAACCAAACCTACCCAAACCCAGAAACCAGAAAACGCAACCCAAAACCAAACCCTCCCCAACCCAAACCCGAAAATGCCATCCAAAATCGTAAGCAGGAACAAAAAAACGATCCCCCCACCTCCCACAGCTGCCTCATCTTTACCATTATATAAAATAGAGTACATCACCTAGATTAAGTGATATAAAACCCTACTTTTTTATAAAAATAAAATAAAAAAACAAAGATAAAACAGATTTTTCCATCCAAGCATTCTCACGTACAAAATATCACTAAAACAGGGATACAATTGAGAGCATATATTCTCCCCTCTCTTCCTTATGTATCTCACACAAAAAAATAAAATAAAAAATCGACGAAATTCTAACTTACAGGAAAAGGATTGATAGCAAATCTTCCTTCCTCTCTTCATTTCCGTTTCGCACACAATCATTCAGTACACAGTATCTTCATAAATTGGGAAAGTTGGAGCAGGCTTAACTATCTTTTCTTTCAAGCCTTCTCACGTTGTTGGATTCAACCCAAAATCTCACAAAAATACCATTCTTAATACTCACTCTTGCCTCCATTACAGATTCAATTGACAGCTAACACAATCTCAGTCTATCTTCCTTCATGCAATCAGTATTTTCTTACTCTAATTTGTCAAATTTCTTCCTCAAGAAGATTGAATTCAAATTCAAATTCGACCTCGGTTGGGCGGGAGGAATGAAAATCGTCCATTGGCTTTCCTTTAAATAGAGGGCTTTTGTAGGTGATTTTGCTCATCCCTCATCTCTTGGCCGAAAAAAAAAAATTCCTTTGCATCTCTATAAGTCTTACTGCTCGATACAATGGCCCAGAACAAATGTCACATTCCTCTCTCTGACATCACTTTCCGTAGACTTTCATCTGTGACTGCCCGAGTTGTGACGATGTGGAACACCAACAAAGGAGATGTGGAAGCTATTGTAATCGATCTTTCGGTATGTTATTGTTCCTTTTCTTTTTCCGATAATAATTAGATAAAATTACTTTCGTTATTGTTAAAGTTTCGTTTTTGAATAAATGATTAATGTTTGTTGGTTATGATATCCTGAAATTTTCTTTTAAGTGTTACCTGAATGTAAGACTTTGCCCCTTCTCTCTAGCAAAGCATTATTCACTTATAGGGTAATTGTGATGTGGCATAAATTCAATTCCATTTTTCATGTTTTGTTTTGCAGTAGGCACTAATTGATATATTGTGTGTAATAAATTGAAATTTTTAGTTTTGGCAATTACTGTGTACTGTGTGTTAAATTTTCTGACAGCCCTATGTTATGCTAGCCATGGTTAAAGTTTTTTGTCAGGGATTAGGAACTTGATAGCGTGCTTTGATCTTTTTGGTAGTCCAGGTGCTCTTTTCTTATGCTTTGATCTAATTTTTGTTTTGGTACATCATGCATTTGTGTTTTTGTATGTCGTTCATCCTTTGTCAATTTAAGTTTAAAATAAAAAAACTCTTTCAGCAGAAGTACATTTAACTGAGTGTGTCATAACGTATTTGTGTGTGAGTTGTAATTAGTGTTCGTGTCTATGCCTATTTGGGTTGGTGTCCCATCTGTTCGACTTTGAGGGATGGTTCTACTTTGATATTTTCAAGTGAAAAACTAAAAATAGCATTATTCAATGGTCACAGATCAACCTGAGGGTGAAGAGCCAGTTGTTGTCCGATTTGTGAGACTGTACTGCTAAAGGTGAAATTGAGCAAATAATCATACATCAAATGGTATGTCTATTCAAGTCCAACTCTGCCTTCTATTATACAGTATAGGAATTCAATCCAAATTTATGCTAACAAGTCGCATATAATGACTGGAATTTGTTTGTTGTTATGTGTATTAGGAGTAAAATAATGTACTGCTCATGAAATTGCTTATTCAAATTTGACTGTTTTTTTATTTTGTATTTCAGGTAACATGCAAGAATTTAGCATTTATATAACAAATTTGGGTTAAACTAATCTATCTTGAGTATGCCCTTCAAGCTTAGTGTTGCTTAAACTTATATTTTCGCCTCTGGTTAATATATTGAGAGTGGTATGATAGACAATCTCAAACTGAATATCTGCAATATGTCATTAATCTATACACTTTCAATACACTTCATGGTGCCAGACATGCTTGATGGAGTGTACTTTTAGAGAAAAAGGAAAAGTACGAA
The DNA here is from genome assembly GCA_900322385.1 of Pharnaceum exiguum. Taxonomy (NCBI): domain Eukaryota; kingdom Viridiplantae; phylum Streptophyta; class Magnoliopsida; order Caryophyllales; family Molluginaceae; genus Pharnaceum; species Pharnaceum exiguum. The sequence goes on along the minus strand of ONZK01001362.1, from coordinate 34,041 downwards.
TGTATGTTTAAGTAGAAAGCTATATTAATCGGTAGGTGCTTATGTATGTCACAAATAATTGTGACTGAAATAGTCTGAGTCTGACTTGCTAGGTAGAATTTATTACCTTAGAATTGAACCGTAAATCCGTAATGGTCAGAAGTGGCTTCACATCCTTTCCTACAGTCTGAATCTTGGAAATGTGCTGTGGATATGAAGTCAACAGAATACTTAGCTCTATTTGAACTGCCGTCTCCGTTTCAAACTTTCTCTATTCTTTGAATTTGAGCTCCTGTGATTATATTATCACTTCTGTTTGACATGGTAATCCTACTGACATAGCTTGTGTTAAAATATGCTGCCTTTATGATTGCTTTGGTTAACACATGAAATCCATATTTCTAAAGCCTGCTGATTGTGTCCCTGAGCAGTGGGAGTGAGAAGCATGAGCATGTTACTTTTCCGCTATCTAGATTCTCATATTTAATTAAGCATGTGAAGTTAATTACTATGGTCCTATGCTTTATTCCTCTGCGTTTATATTGTTTTTAGCCATGTACATAGATATTCACTGCATGAGAGTCCTGAGACCAATCCGTTTGGTTATCACATTTTCTTTTAAGTACTTGCAATATTCTCTGATCCTTTACTCACGCACTGATTGTTGGAAATATTGTTTTAGAAGTTACTTTGCTTGATGTTTCATTTATAAGTTGTCACAGTTGTATTTCGGTCGCACCTACTAAGTCGTTGTCAGGTAAAACATTTTTTTTAAGCTGTAAGTTACCCAGGCTGACTGCTCCAAAAAATTATAAGTCAATGATTGACGATCTAATGTAATCAAAGAATTTGCTGTTATTGCTTCGGAGATTGCGGTAAGCACCAAATATGTGTGTCAACCTGTCCGTATTTGGTATACTATTGTCAAGATGGAAAAGTTGGATATTCAGTAGATGGCTATCATCTCAAAAGAAAATCTGTGAAAGAAATGTGTGACTATCCACTGTATATGATATTGCAGTGGGCGTGTTCTTTTCATAGTTTCTCCCAGTTGTTGCTTTAGATTAGAAATCAGATATCTGAATTTTTTTGTTTCAAAATGGTCAATTCTTGTGTTGGCTCTATAGTTGTTGGTTTGTGCACCAACAAGATTTAGTTTTTTTTTTTTATTTATGAAAGCCCAACAACCTTAACTTCTTATTTCTTATTTTCTTAATAAAGCAGATCACTTGACAGAAACTGCAACGACGAGGATACAAGGGCGAGATCATGTATCCTTTCTGTCACGAACATGATGAGTCTTTAGAACATTGCTTTCGAGATTGTGATCATATTGCTCGGTTATGGTTCTGTAGTGCTCTTGGGGCCAGAGTCCGAGATTGAATTGACTGATTTATGTTTGCTTTCATTGGTGTGTAATAGTTTTTCCTTTCTTGATAAGGAGGCGTGTGAACTTTATGCTATGCTGTTATGGTCCATTTGGTATCACATGAACTCAATTTTTTGGAAGAAGTCGGAAGTGGAGTGCCATGCTTGGACCAAAGACAGATGTTGACTTTGCTTATGCAAGATGAGTGAGTACAAAGAGGCGTGGGACAACATTCACAGACAAGGAAACGGGTCACACTCAGATGCTCAGGCTTCACATATCGACCACTGGTACCCTCCCTCCTCTAACTGGAGTTCTCAAGATCAATATTGATGCCGCCTTATTTGCAGAAAAGAAAACCCATAGCTTAGGAGCAGTTGTTAGAGATGCATCTGGTGCTTTTGTCGAAGGTTTTACAAGATTCCGTATCGGCATGGAGAGTCCTGATATAGCTTTATGTTCAGCCCTCCGTGAAGCTTTACTGTGGCCAACAAGTAAGAATTGGAGAAGTATCATCGTGGAAACTGATTGCTTGAAGCTTGCTAATATGATGTTGCAGTAGGGTGTCACTGATATGTCAGACTTTAGTTCAGTATTGTGCGATTGTTTTGCTGTTAGAATTTTTTAAAAATTTGACTGTATCCCATGTGAAACGTTGCACAGCATTATGACTATAATCGGGAGATTGATCCCCCTCATCTGATTGAGGATGTACCGTACAAGATACCTTTTAAGCAATGAAAGTTCATTTTTATCTTCTAAAAAAATAAGCCGATCACTTTTTCCGTTTTTTTTAGATGTATCTCCTTACATTGCTTATGTTTAATAATTTATAAAAACCAAAACAACTACCTTAATATAAGCTTTAAATTAACTACAACGGCCTCCAACACCAAACACCCTAAAAAAAAAAGGTAATCAATATTACAAAACAACTATCAATAGCTTAATGTCCAACATTATGTTTAGTTATTTCACCAAATTAAACTAGTTCTCTATAATCTTACTTCACCTTCACAACTCTCTCTTTCCTCATCCTCCCCTTTCCTATTTCCCCAACACCGGAATTATATACACCCCCAACCCGAACCTATCACCTCCCTTCAACTTTGACATCGGTCACCCCACAACCAACGTCACCCTTTGTTCTTCACCCACCCACTGTTCCACTCTCTAAAATACCAACCGCATCAACTACCTCACCCACCCATCTATGCCTCCTTCTAACAATGACCACGATCTAGTCAAGCAACATGCATAGGGGGGAAATAGTTGGGGTTGTTTCTTTGTGATGATGTCGGCCATTGAATGACGGCGGCGAGTGTGTGATTTGTGCGATGGACGACCGGAGGCGACTGGGTGGTCGTGGTTGTTTCGGTGTAGTTGTGAGATGTGGGTTGGGTGGTCGTGGCTGTTTCGGTGTGGTTGTGAGATGTGGCTTCGGTGGACGTAGGTGGTCGCGCCGGAGGTAGAGGGTGGTCGTGGCGAGTGTGTGGTTTTGGTTTGGCTACGGGTGATTGTACTAGCCGTTTAGAGTGGTGGTTATCGATAATTGTGATGATGATGGTGATGGTGAGGAGGAAGTTGGAGGGGGAAGCATTAATGATTTGTTTTCCTTTTGGGTCACAGACTGTGATGGATGGCCAAGAATGGAGGAGGAGAGAGAGTGGAACAAATGTGAGATAACAAGATAAGTGAGGGACTTTTTTTGATTGTTTTGGCGTTTGAGTGAATGATGATGCAAGGTGAGGGATGACAAATTAAACAGATAGGACTAGAATCCATATTGGCACAATGTCGATAACTATAGGTACTCTAATTGACATATTAAAAACTTTAGACCCCAATTTGGTATTATGTTATAGGTTGGGTACCCAAAATGGTAAATTTCCTATAAAGAATGATGTTTAAAATTTTTTGGAATATAAAAATAAGTATTTAACTTAACATGGTGATATACATATTTGAATCAAACATAGCAAACATGATACCAAATGTCAAAAAGAATGGAAATATATTTAAAAAAAGTTTTTTAAAAAAAATAAATAAGAGGACCTAAATTAAAGGACGATCCATAACCAATACTCCCTCTATTTCTTTTCTTTATTTGCCTCTTATGTTTGTTTATTTTCTTTCTTCCACTTTATTTATTCAAAAGCAATTGTATGTTATGTTTGTATAGATACAGCCGTTTACATCACACCAATACCCCCGTTCCGGTCCAGAGAAAAAAAAAACATCCCACAAAAAGCCATTCATATACCCTTCCTGTACATACCCTCAGCCCGGTACCAAAAAATTAAAACATGGATCCTATTTCTTTCTCCTCGCACGACCCCTTTCACTTTCTCCTTCTTCCAACTATTACAACCCCAAAACAAATTGAGTATGCGGAAACAACACGAGCCCCACCACCGAAAAAGACGGAGGATGCAACAACGATGGTAGTTCGTGGGAGAAAAAGCGAAAGAGGCGGCAAAGAACCGGTTGGGGAGGTTTGCTACGGTGGTCGTAGAGATGGTGGAGAAAACACTACCGTCGTCGACCCCCCGCTAAAAAAACACCTTCACCATCGCCGCCATCTTTGTTAGTTAAATGCCTTGATCAAGATCTGTGGTAGTGGTCTTGGGATTGATGGCTGCTTTAGTGCCATATGGTGTTTCATTTTATACGGTGGTCATCGTGTCTTATGCCATATGGTGTTTCTGTTTTGTGGGATGGCCTAGATGCGGTACGTGGTGGTCGTAGTGGTGGAGTGAAGGGAGTAAGGGACCGATGGATGCTAACAAAGGAAAGAGAAGAGAGAATGATAACATTTGTGGAAGTATAAACCCTGTAATGAACCCTATAAAAAACAATAATGAACCCATTAGAACATAATAATGATTGTTGTATGCATGTATGTCAAAAGAGGACATGACAATACATTTTCTAAAAATGAATATTTTCTAATAATAACCACAGTAGAACGTAATAATGACCCTGAGAGAAAGAATAATAACCCTTGGAAGTAAAAGTGAATTCTCATTTATTTGTATGAATAATGACCCATGTGGACTACAATAATGATCCATGGAAGGAAGAATAATGACCCCCCTAAAAAACTCATTTAGTTATTTAAATAATGACCCATTTAGAACATAATAATGACCCCTAGATATCAAAAGAGGACATGACACTATATTTTTTAATAGGAAATTTACCATTTTGGGTACATGACCTATACCATAATATCAAACTGGCTGGGGTCCAACATGTCAAACATGGTGCCTATACTTTTGAACGTTGTACCAAAATGGGGCCCCAAGCAGTTTTCCATCACAGAAACTATCCAAAGTAGGGATATTTGAGTAATTTTGCACGCATGATTTGTTAGCATCATTGAGCTGAAGATAAATTACGAGAGAGAGACAGAGAGAGAAAAGAGTGCAAGAGATATAGAGCTCGTTTGTTTGTACGTGGGAAGTTGGGCTTCCTAGTTCCAATTCATGTCAATTAAATTTTCCTAGGAAGTGCTCAAATGTCTTTGTATGCACATAGGATGCTTGAGTTCCCATGGAAAGTTCTACTCCCTCCGTTTCGATTTGTTGTTCCTCTATTCCATTTTGGGCGTTTCAATTTGTTGTTCCTATTTCCTTAATTGGTATGTTTTTTTTTACACTTTTGCACTTACTATTAGCCCTTATTACACTACCTCTTCTCTCACACTCTCCCTTCACTCTCCCACAAACTCTTCCAAAACTAACTCTCTCTTAAAATATTGTGCCCAAATCAAAGTGGAACAACAAAATGGAACGGAGGGAGTAATTAACTGGGGGGAGTAGATGCTCTACTTCCTCCACTTTGTGGGAAGTGGAAGTTCCTAGGAAGCTTAAATTCCTATGCTTTTATCAACCAAACAAATTGTTCTATTTCTACTTCCTAGGAACTTGTAATTCCTAGGCTCTTGATTTTTAACCATACAAGCCCATAGTGTTTTGTAAGTGGGATTAGGTTTTTATTAGGATAAGAGTATATTTTATGGAGGAAAATATGTTTTCCCTTTTGTTTCCTTGTTTTTGGGGGGTATATAATAATGCTGACAAATCATACATGCAAAATTATTCAAATGACTATAACTTGGTCAGTTTCTATGACGAAAAACTGCTTGGGGTCCCATTTGGCCATTTTGGTACAACGTTCAAAAGTACAAGTACCGCGTTTAACATATTGATTACTTTGCACCCCAGTTTGGTATTATGGTATAGGTCAGGTACTAATGGTAAATTTTCTTTTTAAAAATGATCCTTGTAGAACATAATAATGACCCTTGAGACAAATAATAATAACACCTGTAAGTAAGAATATGACCTCCTTTAGTAAAAAAAAAATAATGATCCATGTAGAATATAATAATAAACCCTAGATGTAAAAAGAAGACGTGACAATATATTTTTATTAATGACCCTATGATCAAAGAATAATAACCCTGGACGTAATAATAATGACCCCCCTAAAATACTCATGGATTTGTATGAATAACGACCCATGTAGAACATAATAATGAACATTGGATGTAAAAAAGAGGACGTGAAAATATATTTTAATTAATGGCCCTAGGATCAACGAATAATAACCCTTATAAGTAATAATAATGACCCCCTTAAAATACTCATCGATTAGTATGAATAATGACCATTTTAGAGCATAATAATGACCCCTGAAGAACATAATAATGAACCTAAACCATAATAGTGACCCCTGCAACTATAATTAGTGACCCCTAACGTAGTGGTATAAATCTAAATCAGAATGATGCTCAAACTCTTAATTAAGTTCCATTATTTAAAACATTCATAAAATATGGTGAACTTGAACTCGAATTAGGTGCGAAGAACTACAAATATATATAAAACAACGAAAATTATTTGATAAAAAACACCAAAGAAGAAAGATTTAAGGAAAATTAAAACTAAAAAGAGATAAGAAAAATTGAATAAATTTGGAAAAAAAACTTACAAAAAAAAAACTCACCAGTAAAAAGAGAGAAAGATTTTCAAGAAACTTTGTGAAAAAATGGAAGAAAATTGAAAGAAATATGATTAAGATTGATAGGAGAAAAACATTTTGTTTTCTCTCATCAATGTTCAGTGAAAAAAGGGGAGAAGGAAGAAAGAAAGAAAGAAAGAAAAAAGGGGAAAATGTCAGGGGAAGCACAAGGGGGTGAGGGAAAAGACAAAAAAAACTTTTAAAAAGCTCATTAGAAACTAGTCACCCATGTATGCGACGGTCTCACCCAAATTTTCGCATTACATATTTGGTATCAGTTTTTGTCAAAAGAACCATTGTACGGTTGTACTTAGACCTGGCAATCGGGTCGGTCGTTCGGGTTTCGGGTTCGGTTTTTTTCGGGTTCGGTTTTTTTCGGTTCGTACTTTTCGGGTCGGGTCGGGTTTGACCCAACGGGTTTGCACATTTTGTTTCGTTCGATAAAAATATTGTTTTACCAAAGTTTTATTAATATTTAAACTTTTTTCAATTTTTTTAAAAAATTATTATTATTTTATTATATTTTAATAAATTAAAATTGTGAAATATACATTTATAAATATTTTATTGGGCAAATGGGTCGTTTCGTTCGGTTTCTGGTTCAACCCAGATTTTACCGGTTTTTTCGGGTTCGGTCAGTTTCGGGTTCGGTCAAATTATTTGTGTTCATGACCCAGTTTTTTCGGGTCGATTTTTCGGGTGATTTCGGGTAGGGTAAATTTCTGCCGGGTCTAGTTGTATTCCTTCCTTTTTGTTTAATTACCCTTACTCTTTACCCTCTTCTTAAGTCCTTAAAATGTAAGAAAAAGGGAAAATAAGTATATTTGGAAATTTCTTAAAACAGTCGAAGAAAGATAAAAAACGCACCGAGTATACATCAAGTGGTCAATGAGCTTGTCGACCAAAAGATTGGGGTGGGCTCGGATTACGTACTGCCCGTGCCACAAATACCGCTTACATTTGTAAGCTAGCATGGAAGATATTACATGACCCCACTAGCATTTGGGTACA
>ONZK01001361.1:21138-33815 GCA_900322385.1 Pharnaceum exiguum | reverse complement strand
TCAGAATCAAAAAAGAAATAAAAAAGTTTTTTTTATTTTTTTATTTCTTCTTAATGCGCGGGCCCCGCTGTTATAGCTCAATAATGCATATAACTGTTATAGACTTAGCTTTGCCCCCCATGGGCCAGGTATAAATTATGGTCATATATCATCTCCTATCATATTTCCCTTCTTTTTTGTTTTACTAATAAGCTTTGAATTTTGGACATTTGATTAGCTGTTTGATCGGGTTTCTTTTTTCTTTTTTTACATATTGGAAATTAGATTGCAATTTTGAAAAGATATATCAAAGTATGTATATGCTATGGTTTCAAGTTGGTTCACTTTGATTATCCCTTTTCCTTTAATTGATAAACACAGTGGCTAGTGACTGTATTTAGTGTTAGATAGTGAGCAGTTCAATTTAATGGAATATATATGTTTTCCGGGTGTTTTTGATTAATAGTCATTTTAATTACAAGTAGCTCATCCATATTTAATAGTCTTTTGTCAGTGGCTATAGATGTGTGTGGTCTATCTGGGTTAGCTCAATACTTATCAGTTAATTTGATGGTAATCTTTTTGTGGGTCTTTCCACCAATTTTGTTTTGGTGATTCTGGCTGGTCTTGTGACTGAAGAGAAGCTTAATTGTGCAGAAAAGGAGAGGAGCCAACGAGAGCGGCTTCGTGACCTAGCTGTAGGCTGTATGGAGATTCTACTAAGACATCCCAAGTTCTTTCTCTACTGCTTCGTCCTTTCGCCTCCAACAGCCCACAGCCTACGTCTCCTGCGATCTCCATGCCTACATCTCCCACGATCTCCAACGTCTCTTCCAACACCAACACAAGACGTTTGCTATTTTTTTATAAAAAATTTGCATTTTAATTTACCATATTTTAATTAGTAAATGTTTTGAACTACTGTAAATTGTGCATCGGTCTGCATCAGTTATTTGGTATTCATGATTTTTGGTATTGACAGTATGAAAGTTGTAGAAATATGAAACTTTTTTGTTTAAATTTTGCAATAGTGTTTGCAGTAGTGCTAGTGCCACTACCCATTGATATATTGCTTTTTCAATTTTAAGACTAATACTATATATAAAGAGAGTGTGAAAGCCCGTAGTAGGAGGGAGTCGTTGAGATTCCATTGATAGCACTGTATCTTTAAGGGGAAAACAAATATCGGTCCAAATAGGTCCGGTCCAGTCCAAAAACCGGATATAATCGTTCCGGTCTTCGGTCTCAGAAAATACAAAATTCGGTCCCTGTCCGGTCCGGGTATGGTCTGGTCCGGTTTTGGACAGATGTACAACCCTAAATACAAATAGGAAACTAGTATTACTTTAACAGTATGTTGGGCTCACTAAGGGTGTTTTAGGATTCCAGATTAGTCTGTTATGATTCAATAGTATGCAGTTATGCAAGAATGAAATATTGTATTTCTGTTCATAGATCTTGTGACCTGCTGTCCTCTGATTTTAAAGGTGGAGGTGGCCGGTATACAGTTTCCTCATTATGGATCATTGACCGACTTTGATATGATAGGCAACATTAGACTACTTTGCATATGTGAGACATTTTGCTTGTGACCAACTTGGATGCGTGCTTCTAAGTTATAATGGCAGTTTGACTCATGAGTCAAGTCATTTAGAAGAACAGTGCTTGAACTCTTTTCAGTTCACTTCCACTTCTCATTTTGAATACAAGCATCACATATCTGACATCTTGCAGTGCCCTTGCTTTTGCGCCATTCGTGGATAGAGCTTTGTCATGGTTTACTGTCAAGTTCAAGTTTGAATCACGGGGAAAGGCAAGTACATTAATTGAGGATTAGAACTCTGATATGCGATTATTTATCTACGAAGTTCTGCCTTCTTAACCTATTGCAGGCTTTCTTCACAGTCGTAGGGTTTTGTCTAGGATTGGCCATCATCTTGTTCTTTGCAGTAACCCTCCTTTGGACTTTATGTTTTCACGTGCTGACCAAGAGCTAAATGGAAGAGAGTGCCAGAGTTGACTGATTTTGTCTACCAGCTTCCAAGTCATGTGATGAAGGCTTTTTTCAATACTTGGCATTCAGGCTTCTGAGTCAAACACACTACACTCCCTGCTTCAGTTTTGATGACCTTTATTTATTTATTCTTTCCTGAAAGAAGGGGGTGTAGAGGGTTTAACGTAAATGAAATGAGAATGCGCTATAAATCTAGTTCTGGTAGTCTATTACCATGAAAAATGCCTCCTTTTTCTTTTAGTTTGAATGAGGTCAGATGGACGGTAATCATGGAATGAACTCAATTTCTGTTATCGACTGTATATATGGATGCTTGAGACATCCTCCGATGAAAATTTCAATCAATCAGAAATTTGGATCTTTGAATATATGTTTACAGTGTTCATAAAGTGATACAACAACAAGCAGTGTGGCCGTAGCAGAAGGAAATACTCCGTATTAGCTACTAGCAGGCTTGCAGCACACTAACAAATAATGACGAGGCTACACAAAGATGAAAATAACAAAGGAACATGAATACACCATAACCCACGGCCACAGTCCACAGGGAAAGGCTTGGCGAATCATTGTGACTTGTGTGCAAATCATGCATGACAGCATGAGCACTTATCTTCTGGGCTTCTCCAGTGAGTCAGTGACAGCTTAGCTACACTGACATCACCTACTCCTCGTGCTGAACTCTGGAATACAAGAAGAGATTAACTCCCACATCATTGAGTAGCATTTCATTAAAACTTGGAAAGTTCATTCAAACATATTAGTAAGAGCTACTTTAGGAAAAAAACACATCCAGAACCAAGAAAATGATTTAGCACTTAAGCACACACAATGATAGCGAGAGTTACAATAGAACCCAAATCAATAAAATTGCTTAATACATGCATACTTTCAGAACTATGTGATTTCTGAGGACTTTCTGCTTTCATTATTTTTGTCTTTCTTAGGCCAACTGCCTCGGACAGTCAGGACTTAACTCTTCTGATGAGCAAATCTCAGACAAGACATGATTGGAAACAATCAAGATTGGCAACACTTGATGCGACACAATTACCGAAAGAAGACTTGAAGCTCAAAAGAAGACTGGCATGTGATATAATAGCATAAGCAGGGCACAAAAGATTGGGTGCACTAAGAAAGGAACATACTTCTCCAACCGCTCTAACCATGAAAATTCATGATACTCCAATTCCACCTTGGGAAGGTGGAAACCAGGTTGCTTAAGTGGTAAGACTCTGTTGCCCATATCATCTTGGGAGGTCTCCAGACCACAGGCGTCGCAGAAGCATTCTAAATCCGACTCCTGATCAAAACCCAACAATACAGTATGTTTATCTCTGCGTGCCCAGAGTACAATAATAAGGAAATTTCATCGAATGATATACCTTTATCCTCAAGATCTTTGAAAGGTGTGATAACAAATAAGGGTGAAGCTTGTAGCCACTAGCGTTTATGCAAGCCAAAGCATGTGCCCGAACCTTCATATGAAAAAAACAATCCATGTCCAACAAGTTGTTTCAGAAAATGTAAAGCCATTGAAAAGAAGACGTACATCAGACATAATTTGATCCAGAAATGGCTCATATATACTCAATTTGCAAAGGCTGGACTTTGACAGAAGAGAAGGTATCATCTATCAGTTAATGGAACATAGTAACAGAACCTCGATCACATCTTGTTTCCTAGAACACATCAAGATTGTTCCCGACACTAGTCTTATCACATCACTTTGAGTTGAATGAAAAATTCAATTCTTCCCACATTGAGGAATATATCTGCGTCATTTTAAACTTTCAGATAAACTTAAACAGAAACAATCTGAAGGACTGAATGGCAGATTCGAAATCAAGTTTGAGGGCATCCTGTTTCACATGGTGACGCCATGTATAGACATATCTAATAGTTTACTGAGTGATGCTTGTAAACACAGCAGACTTGCAAACACAGCAGACTTGCAAACACAGCATAAAGGATACAGGAATAGAGCATCATGTAGGTAAAATAAAAACCACTCTTTGTTCTATTGCCATTTTCACTCCAGCCCTCTTTTTCTGTCTCCTCTTTCCCTGTAAAAGAGCTATTTGATCACTGGACATTGTAAGACCCCCTTTAAATTACACATTGAACATGTCTTCACCAAAATTGAACCCAAACATAGAGTAGCCCTCCTCCTGGTTTCAGGAACAGCACATGCAAAGTAGACATATTTAAGAAAGAACTGCCCTAGAAGGGCCAGTGGGTGTGTGAGGGTTTGAGAATTGTTTTAAAACTACTCATAACCATCTCATGGAAACAAGCCAAATAACTTTTTCTTTGTCACATAGGAAAAGAAACTACACCTTCAGGTCAGAAACTGAAGAGTAGTTAGCAGATCTTGCCCAAGAAAATTGCACAATGAAAGAGTTTGTAGTTTAAAACAAAATTCAAGAATTTCTCACGTCCACATCTCGTTCTAACTTCTTCCAAAAGCAGTTTTCACAAGTAGGTCACAAGCCCAAAGCAAAACATTGCTGCTTCAATTAGAAAGAACATGTAGCAGGGAATGGGGGGAGGAGGTTATATTCCAATTGCCTAAACCAGCAATGAATTCAAGGTAAACAGAAGGATTAATAAAGAAACAACATCACCCACATGTACAACGGAAAAAATGCAATTAAGCGAGAACCGAAAAGGAAAGACCAGAACACATGAATGACTGCAGCTAACCTCAATAATGTAAGGTTCAGCAACGTAAAGCTGCAGATAGGTCGCTTCTGATGCCACAGCACAAAGGAAACGCCGGTAATTGCCCATTCGGAAAGACCTGAGCAGAGGAGGGGCATTTGAGAGTGCTATGATGAGATGCAAACCACTGAAATACAGATACGCAAGATTGCAAGTAAATTTTACTTTTCGTGAGTACATGTACTAGTGAACAGGCAAATAGATTGCAATACCTCAACACTAGTCTGGCAAAGCTCATTTCCTTCGAATTAATTATAGAAGAAGGCAAGCGCGAAAACCACAAAGATAGGGACTCACCCTACAGAATAAAATAGCTGTATTAAGAGTCACAGATTTTTATTAATGATGGTTGCGACATCAACTTAGCAGCAGGCAAGAAAGAGATCAACCGTTGATTCACTGTGAGGATCAAGATGAAGTAGGACATATAAGGAGCGAAATTCTGCTTCATTATCGTAAGTAGAATTTGTACTTCGGTTGACATCGTAAAGATTATACAAAGAGGTAAGACATTTTGCAAGCTGCTCCATGTTAAGATGATGGATTGACGAGAGAGTAGTAATATCTCCGTTACATCTTTTGAGCTTGTGGTGGGAAATGACATGAAATTTAACCTGCATAATAGGCACACGCGTCTCAGAAATCACATAAAGAAACCAATTCCAACACTTACAAGTCCCGCAAATGTTCTGTCATAGAGTTAACACTTCAATGTCCATAGAATTTCCTCTGATTACATCAACAGAGCCAAGGCTACTGCTTAAAACAGTAGCTCTTTGGGAGTATCAGAGTTGAAAATAAAGACTAAGCATGAAGCTTGGAAGGCATTCAAGATACAGATCTCATGAATGTAAATCAGTACTCATATGGGGTTCCTGGTTATGGTTCATTTGTTTATTGTTGCACAATCTGGTCATGTACAAATAGTCTATCGCATGGACTTGGACTCTGGGTTTTTGAAGGCACACAGCCACACACTTGAGCATTCTAGTCCTTCTTATGAAATAAGAATGCTCTACAACCTCAGCTGGAATATAGTCATGCTTAATAATGTTCACTAGCAGAAGTACATTAACAACCATAGACAACAATTCTCTCTCGCACCAAAAAAAAAAAAACAACAGTAACTGACATAATATTGATACAGTATGTATTAGATGTAGTAATGAGCATTTGCACTCTTTACACACAAAACATACCATTTTCTCATACATCCAGATTGCTCGATCATTGAAGATATTCTGCATGCTGAGATCTTGCCTTATTGACCTTGTCCTATCAAAGATGAAATCATGAATAACTTCAAAGGGACGATCAGAAGACTCCAACAACTTCATGAGGTAGTTTAAAGTGTCCTCCAAGACTGGCAAAGGACGCAGATCCGATGCTTGAACATCTTTTGTCGATATAGTTCTGCAAAACTAGTGATGGAGACCATAAGTGCCCCTAGTCCCCGAGGCAAAGTCAAATATATGGCAAGTATGTCCAAATTAGAAATGAAAGCTAAAACGAAGCCTAAGTCCACAGCATAGCAGACATCCTACAGGCTACAGCCTAGGAAAAACTACATTCCATGTGGATGACTACACAAGTGTGATAAAACAGGTGACAAGAGACATTCTACAGTCATACATAACATCTATTTGGTGGAACATACAAGAATACCACACTGGAGAACAAAGTTTACCTTTTTCACTGCAAGGCTTGGGGATGTCTTTGAAGGATCTCCATACAGCCTCTCAAATACAGCTAGATCACGAAGGCGCTCTCGTTGGCTCCTCTCTTTTTCTACACAATTAAGCTTCTCTTCAGTCATAAGACCAGCCAGAATCACAAAAAGTTCTTCTTTTGTTTGGTGGAAAGACCCACAGATTACCATCAAATTAAGTGATCACTAAGCAGCTAACCCAAATAGACCACACACCGAAAACAAGTAACAACATCTATAGCCATTGACTAAAAACTACTGTATTGAATTTGGATGAGCTAAAAAAGCCCAGAAAAAATATTCTATCAAATTGAACTGCTCACCATCTATAACAATATCTACTAGCCACTGCGTTTAAATATACAGGGTGGGGATAAATGCAAACCAACTAGAAACTACAGCATATATTATCTTAAAAATTGCAATCTAATTTCCAATATTTAAAAAAAGAAAAAAAAAAAAAAATTTCATTGTCCAACATTAAATATTTAAAAGCTTATTACCTGGGCACATAGAAGGGCAAGTTCCAACAAGAGACTTAGCAGTATGACAGTCTCTTTGTGAATTACTATTACCTTGATCAACTTTACTGCCATATGTTTTGCTGTGACTTCTGCTGCTGTTATTATTGTTGCCATATGATGATGATGGTTGTTGATTGGAGAATCTCCTTGGCTGATAACTTCTTCTCTCCATTTTATTTTGTTTTTTTGTTCCCACTGACTTGACTTATGTATGAAAGTATTATGAACTCAAGGTTCTCGGGGGCTTGTCTTTCTGTCTAATGATGGTTGATTGTCTTTTTGACTTCTTTTTTTCCTCTTTTTGTGATGAAATTAACAACACAAAATCTCCTCACAAACAACTTTTTTTCCCATTATACCCCCTATCGTTTTACCCTCCTCTTCCCTCTCCTTTGTCACTCACTTTAAAAATTGAGCACCAAAGCTTCCTTCACAAACAGAAACCAAAACCCCAGAACTCACCTTTGTAAACAGCCCAAAACCCTCACATTTCACCCCAAAAAACAAAAACAAAAACAAAAACAAAAAAGAAAAACTTACTATCTGTCACTTAATCACCTTCATCCTTCATCTGTCAATGCGTTTTCAGGTCTGTCGCACCAAAACTTGCAACCTTTTTAATATTTCATCCTTAGTTCTGCATTTATCTTGCTGATTGCTTACTTGAATTTCTCCTCTCTATTTCTCCCACTTACAAAAAATGTCGAAAAACCCAGTCAAAATGCTAGCAATATTCTTACAAAAACGAACCATACAAACAAAAGCAACAAATCTCCCAAACCCATCTCCAAAACAACAACCTAAAACACCACAAACAAAGGCAGAAACAAAAAAGCAAAAGAAAACAGAACAAAAGACTGAAACAGTAACAGCCCTTTTAAAAAAGTACAATTTTACAGATACCCAGATAGCAAAACTGTTAGAAAGGTATCCTAGGATACTTGGTTCTAACCTTGACAAGACTGTTGAGCCAAAACTGAGGTATTTATCCGAGGTTGGGTTTAAGGGGGAACTGTTGCCACAAATCGTCGTTTCGAACCCTCTTGTTTTGAAGAGGAGTTTGAAGGGTCATTTGATCCCGTCTCTCGAAAGCTTGAGAACCCGGTTAGGGGGGGATGATCAAGAAGCATTGCTTACTGTAGCTAGGCGGTCGTCGTGGGTATTGACATTGGATTTGGAGAAGTCATTGTATCCTAATATTGAGGTGTTGGAAGAGGAGGGAGTGCCTAAGGAGAGTATTTTGAAGCTTTTTGTTAAGCAGCCGCGGTGTTTGTTTCAGGGTAGGGATAGGGTTTTGAAGGGTGTGAGGATGGCGAAGGAGTTCGGGATGGACCCGTGTGAGCCGATGTTTGTGCATTCGTTAAGGACTATATTGTCGATGAGTGATTCGGTTTTGGAGAGGAAAATGGAGGTTTTCAAGAGTTTGGGGTGGTCGGAGAAGGATTTTGTGCATACTCTAGTGACGCAGCCGTTTTGCGTGACTTGCTCGGAGGAGAAGCTTAGGAAGAGTGTGGATTTTTTGGTTAATACTATGAAGATGGAGCGTGAGCAAGTAGTGGCGTTTCCTAAATTGGTTATGTATTCTTTGGAGAATAGGATTATTCCTAGGTGTAATGTTTTGATGGTTTTGCAAGAGAAGAAATTAGTGGGAGAAAAGGCGATAGCTTCGTGGATAAACATGACTGAAGATGTGTTCCTTAAGAGGTACATAAATAAGCACAGCGAGCGTGTTCCCTTACTTGCAACGATCTACATTGACAACGCGAAGAAAGACGCAGAGGCTGTATGACAATGAAGTAAGTTAAAGCTATCAAGCAGACTTCTACACATGCACAATTTAGTTGTCATTATCAGTAATTGAATGAGATCTGTGTTGAATTTCTCTTTTGAGTCTTTGTTTGTTTTACAAGCTGTAGCAGATTTCTCCAATGATGAGATGCAGCGTATGTGTGTTAGGGGGTTTGTCCAGAGCCTTTGTTGGACTTGGTTTGAATGATATATGATTAGATTCTATGTAGCTAAGCTCTTGCCACTTTTTGTTTGGACCTTACATTAATCAGTAAGTTGATGTGAAAACGGTGATCAGCAGAATAGCTTATGTACTGCATAAGTAACAAGATGAGCTTCCACCAAGTAATAGTATACAAATTATTCTCTAAAATATCATGAAATTAGTAAATTAGATGAGTTACATGCTAGTTTGATGGATAAGAATCATGTTACTCGGGTGTTCACTGGCTAATCTGTGCATGTGGTTTAGTTCTTAGCAGCACAAGAAGTTGGTTCATTAACTTCACAGCTCTGAGCCATCGGTGTTTCTTCCCTTGTCGTCAGGACTTTGTCTCCCTGTTAATTACGGTCACAATGATGTTTGTCTTAATTGAAAATTGAAACATTTGTTTCAGATGTGATTTGGTATTATTTTCTTACAGCAACACATTTTCTTATAAAACAAAATTATGTAATTCCTGTTAAGTAAAAAGAAAAGCAAGTACTGATATATTGGAGCAAGAGTTGAAAATATTATTTACTGTGACCAGAAGGTTTTGGAAAGATTTGTTTAGGTGTGAATGATTTATATTGTCAAGCATGTGGCAAACAGGAAAAGTATTCCATAGGTTTTTGTGGATTGTTGTTCTCCTCTGATTTTGACCATTTGATATTCTTCATTAACATATACGAGTATCTATCTCTATTGTCTTAAAAAATGTGTGGGTTGTCATGCATTGCTACATGGGTTGTAATCCGTTGTATTATAAAGAAGAGACTATGGTTTCTTAGTTAACAGGCTTGTTCTTCTTCTATCTATTATCTTTCGTTTTCTGTTGAACTTTACTGATTTAGACTTGCTGGAATATGAAAGATAGAAAATGGAAAAAGGAGGGTGGACAGGTAGAAGAGTAGAGCTTTAAGTCTACGAAAGATACTTGTTCTAAAGGAGAAAACCCATTGAGAGTTGTCGACCTTGGTTGCTGTAACAGTTTCTGGAAATCTTAGAAATTCTCACAATAGATGAGCCCCCGCGCGGCGGAAGGGTGGGGGATAGAGCAGGCAACCTCAACCCTACAGGGAAATATGTAGAGTTTTTTATTTGCATAGTTGTATTAGTTAATGTGAAGTGATTAGAACCATCTATGCAGTATTCAGTCTCAATTTTTTTGATAGTAATCTGCTAGGAAATGATGGTATTTTTTCCGGA
Source organism: Pharnaceum exiguum (assembly GCA_900322385.1). NCBI lineage: Eukaryota > Viridiplantae > Streptophyta > Magnoliopsida > Caryophyllales > Molluginaceae > Pharnaceum > Pharnaceum exiguum. The sequence continues at coordinate 23,670 of ONZK01001361.1, read as the reverse complement.
GGTCATTGGCCAATTATGTGGGCTTCTGATGTATTTGTATATCTAATGCTGGAAGCCAGTAGTAAATCCTTTTGGCCAGGGCCTCTAAAAATCTCTGTTCGTAATAGGTACTTTAAGGTGTATGGGGAAGAAGGCGAGCGGCAGAAGGAGCTAAATGAAAGACAGCAAGCATGAACGCTAGTGATCGAGAAAGTCCAAGAAAGCTCTGTTATAGCCCGACTCAAGCCGTTCCTGACCTGACTTTTGCGATTACTCAACTTTTGCAAGTCCTTATCTCGACCAAAACCTACTTTCACCATATCGAACTCGAGTGTGCCAGAGTTCTAGACATGAGCAAATTGCAGGTTCTTCTGTATCAGAATTTGGTGCTAGATTATGTGCAAGAGTCCTTGGTACACTTTTTAAAAACTAGCATCCGTACACGTACACTTGGATCAGAGTTGCAGTTCTCTAGTGTAATATTGGGTTTGAAGTATTGTAGCAAGGTTGGGTGAATACTATTCTGTTATTCAAGGTTATGGTAAACTGAAAATGAACTTGAAAGCATTCAATTGCAGTTTTCTTTTTCTTAAAAAAAATTGAACAAGGGTGTCAGCCACATAATAGTACAAATATATACAATTTTCAGTTTTTCACTCTTGCATATGTTCAATATTATCCCATTCCCCACTCTAGTTCTTATACTTCCTTACCTTTTTTTAAAAAAAATATGTTCATTATCCCGTCCATTGAGGACGAGTCCAGATGTATGCATCATTCAGCCTCATTATATTGATACAAGTCTGGATTAGTTAATGGGTGAATTTGGAGTTGCGGTCAAGTGTTGTGCTGTAGGAAGTGCTTTAGTTGTGAGGTGTCGTAGTTGTGGCTAAAAGTGCTTTCACCTACAGCTGTGAAAAATAGCTTTCAAATCTTATTTTTGTAAAGTGCTTTCACTTAAAGCACTTTTGAAAAAACTACCAAACGCGCCCCCAAAAAAATAAGAGTGATGTTGAAAGCACTTTAAAAACACTTCAACCTCAACCCCAAACGCATCCAATAGCTTCAAATATGATTTCTGCGTTCTATTTGTTGCAAGCTACTCGATTGAGAAATCTTTGGGACCCATCTACAAATTCTTCTCACATCTTCCTCCAAAAATTAAAAAATTAAACTATTATGATCAAACTCAACAACATGTCACGGCAATCCTTTTCTTTTTTTGAAAAAAATAAGCTTTATTCCTTTGGTTGTTGCAAAATTTAACCACCCTTGGCCTAACAAATATCACAAATTTTTTGCATCCATTTCATACTAGGGACCAATTTTTCTAGGGTTATGAATGGCCAAAAGAAGGTCATTAATTAAAATAAGTAATGCTTTTTTAATCATTAGTGACCCTTGTAAACAAATGTTTCTAAACAAATATTTAGCCCAAAAGTTTTTGTTATTCGCGTCTTATTAAATTTGCACGACCAAAACATGAGTTACAAAATGACATCAACACTGCTATATTTATAGTAGTATAATGGCACACTATTAATCCAATTTTCTCTTCCGATTTTCATGGTGACCAATTTCAATTTCTTTTGAAATTAAAATTGACCAATGATATATTGTCATGTCATTATAATTTTTCTTTGATAATATAATCAATATAATTTTGTCTCTCTGTTTTTCTTTTTATATTATCATCATAAGATTCATAGATAATATTATGGATATTTGATGGAAATATGGGAAAAATCATTCAACGGTTGAATTTGGTCGTCATGTGCAATTTTTTTCCTCAATAAAAATATTTGAATTTTTTTATTCCATTTCGTGTATTAGTTTACGATTTCTAAAAAAAAAAACACCCAAGCAAGATCAATAATCCTTCTATGTTTCACCCTATGTATGGGTGCGCTCGGTGCCATGTCATTATTTTTTAAAAAAAAAATTGTGTGACGACTAATGAGCATTATTGTATAGCTATTGACTAATAGGAATATTTATATGACTAATAGCAATTATGATATGACTAATAATAATTCTCGTATGGATAACAACGTGCACCCAATGTGTGGCTCTTATAAAACATATTCATATTTATTTTTTTTTTTTGACTTCCAATTGCCACACATATAAGGTATAAGTTTGCATTAGTGTAGATTAGACTTAGAAAAGCAAGATAAGAGTAATACAAGACATACATACAATAGTACTAATGGGTAGGGATGGCAATGTAGCGAGTTTGGAGCGGGTGGAGCAATATCTATATCCATATCTAGACCCGGCAGAAATTTACCCGACCCAAGATGACCCGAAAAAGCTGGGTCATGAACACGAAAAATTTGAGCGAACCCGAAACTGACCGAACCCGAAACTGACCGAACCCGAAAAAACCGGTAAAATCTGGGTTGAACCCGAAACCGACCGAAACGACTCGTTTGACCAATAAAATATTTATAAATGTATATTTCACAATTTTAATTTATTAAAATATAATAAAATAATAATATTTTTTAAAAAAATATTGAAAAAATGTTTAAATATTAATAAAATATTGAT
>ONZK01001361.1:735-20745 GCA_900322385.1 Pharnaceum exiguum | reverse complement strand
AAACCCGACCTGACCGGAACCCGACCCGAAAAGTACAAACCGAAAATGACCAAACCCGAAAAAAACCGAATCCGAAACGACCGAACCCGAAATTCGACCGACCGACCCGATTGCCAGGTCTATCCATATCCATATCCATATACATATACATGTCCATATCCATATCCATTTATTTTACATCATCCATATCACCCGCTCCATATCCATTTATATTTTTTTTTCACCCACACTATCCACTTATATTTTTTTCACCCACACATATGCACATCCATTGAACGGAGTGAGTCATTGGATATCCATTAGATTTTTTATATATAAAAATCACATCAAATGAATAATATTTTGAAGTATTACAAATATAGATGTCAACATGTCAGGCTAGTCGATTTCATGCAAGTCAATAATAAACCGGTCATTACCGAGTCGGGTTATTTCGGTTGGGCCTTATTAGCGGGCGGGTCATTTTGGTTTAGGGTCGATCTCGGGTTGACCAACGGGTTAGTGACACCTTTTTTATTTTAAAAAATAATGTAAATTTTGCACTTTTTTGACAATTTAAAATCAAATTTTTCGTATTTAATAAATTAGTTAGTTAACTTCATAATATGATGAATAATTTTGTTTCGTCCTAAAGTTATATAAATAAGATGTTATGATAAAATTATCCAAAAAAAATAACTTTGAACAACTTTATCATTAAAATTCTTATTTTTATATAAAAATATTAGTGTTTTCGTGTCAAACGAGTTGTTCAGAAATTAGCGGGTCACTCGGGTTCGGTCATTTTCGGGTTTTGGGTTAAAATAATCAGGTCATAGCGAGTCGAATGCGGTCAGTTTTGGGGTTTGATTATTTTTTTGGCCACTTCTAATTACACAAGTAATAATCATAAATAACCATTAATTAGAAAGCTGTAACTATGTAATACAAATCAACGTCTAATCCAATTTTGTTATCATAATTAGTGCTTATATTTATAAAATATAAATTAAGTATTATTAAAAATTAAATGGATATCTGTGGATTGCTATATTGATGAAAAATTATCAATCATATCCAACCCGCTCTATATCCAAACCCGCTTCATATCCATTTAATTTGAAATTCCTTCATCCAAATTCGCTCTATATCCGATGGATGAGATGGATATGGAGCGGTTGCGGGTGTGATTGATATCCCTACTGATGGGTGCTCTCTATTTCCTGTGTACACCTGGTGTAAATTTATTTACATCGTTCCTTAGTCAACTTATAAATACTATTAGTCAGTATCGTATTTTATTAAATGGGGATTAAGCTCTGTTGTTGTTGTTGTTGTTGTTGTTGTTGTTGTTGTATATTACACAAAATCTTTACACCATTAGTCACGCGATGTAAATTACACCCGTTGTACGAAAGCCTTTTTGGGTGGTGTGACGTGTTGTGATCCTCATTTGTATTTGAGATGATGGTGAATATTGATACTCTTTGATTATTGTAGATCTCGTGAATTTTTTTTTTTTTTTTAAAACCACCCATACTTTCAAGTTTAATTTCAACCCTTTTTTCACAACCAATAACAATTCGGACACGTTATGATCGGTTAAAAATGAACAGGAGAAGAATGTTGGCTGTGTTTTATTCTTCGATAGTGCTACAATTTAGTTTTTTTCAGTTCATTTTTACTTATAATTTTATCTAACTTCAGATTTTTTCAGTTCATTTCAGTTTTTTTCAGTTTTTTTTTTCAATTCAGATATTTTCAAACTACAAAAACACACCCTTATTATGGTAGTCACCCTAGAAATAGCTTAGCGTATAGAAGTCATAGATTAGATTTAGATGTATCTTTTGTGTACTCCTTAGTTTCATTTCTCTCTTTGGCTTGACAAAAATAAAATAAAATATGATAGTTACCAAGTTTCCTAATCAATTGAGGACCGTTGAAGTGTCTAACGTTCGGTATGATTCTAACAGAGTATCTCCGAAAATGTACATCATGTTTTTTGGGAAATTAAATCGTCTAAACAAAGCAGTACAATTTTAAAGGCTAAAATTTAGGAACGTAATTGTGATTTGATATCTCTCAAATTTACAGTTACCCATATTCCAAGTTTGGAGTATATAATAGAGCGACACTTCATCTTCCTACTCACATGATCATCACACTCTCTTAAAGATAATGGCCATTCCATTTTCTTCACCGTAAGAGTAAAGCATCGATCATCAGGTAATTGCTAGCGCCCCATCTCTCTTTCCCTCTCCTCACCTTCATTGTGACGCGCATGATCATGATTGTTGATTCTTAATTTATTATTCCCCAAGTGCTCTGCTTTTATATGATGCTTTTATATTGTTTGATGTTTTTATTATTTGTTCATACAAAACCAACGAAAGATCCTTAAAACCAATGTGTTTATAGATTGTGCCCTTTGTTTTCTAGTAATCTACCATTGCATGCATAAACAGGGCCTAAAATGGATGAATGGTTAAGGATGATCGTTTCTAGTATATGGTGGATGAAATGGTTAAAAGGGTATTGTTATATCATGATCAAAATTGGGTTAGTCTTTACACGATTCAGAATATATTTGATCATCATTTCTGTCGGTCCTTCGCATGCATGATATTTCATATGTAATGGTTAGTCCTTAATCTCTGCTTTCATATTCATTGTCCTTTTGTCCCCATTTTTGTGTGCATCTTCAATAAGATGAGTGACACTGATATGTAATTTATGCTGCAGGGCTGTCAGTTTGTTAAGTTAACTAGGAACTAATCATTAATCAAGATGCATAGGAAGAGAAGGGGACACAATTGGACAATAAAGAAGAAGCGCAAGGGAATAAAGGGACCCAAAACTTATCTGCCACAAGACTTAATATTGGCCAACCTTATGCTTAAATTACCCGGTGATTCACTTCTTCAGTTTAAATGCGTTTCTAAAAGTTGGTACAAACTGATTTCAAGTAATGAATTTGTCAAATGTCACTTAGAGCATAACTGTAGTTCAGATGCTGCTAAGTCAGTCTTGTTTATGTCTAATAAAAAGTTCTCTATTGTTCGATATGAGGATGTTGATATGGACGGTCCATACGACCAGCCCGTGAGGACTGAACATTTGATTGATCTCAATCATGACAATATGGTGATTGAGTTAGTTGGTTCGTGTAATGGGTTGGTTTGTTTTAGTTACAGGAAGGAAGAGGCTGATGCTTTCAAGTTTCGCGTGTTGAACCCGGTCACAGTTGAGTATGAGAAAATCAATTATCGGTCTCCTGTGAAGGATTTTGAAAAAATTTTCTATGGGTTTTGGCATGTTGCATCCACCGATGAATATAAACTTGTGGGGATTGGTCAAATGTTTTTTGATGAATCTGATTCAATTATAGTTGATGTGGTTTCCATGGGATCTAGGAGACGTGGGAGAAGTGTGAAATTGGGTATGCGTGAATCAAAAATTGCATCTTGGAGTGATGGATGTGGGTCTTTGGTTAACGAAACTGTCCATTGGGTGACTTCTAATAAGGAGAAGTTCGATACGAACGATGATGTCTTACTTAGGCATGGGATTTTGGGGTTTGATTTGGTTGATGAGAAGTTCAAGCTCGAGCTTGAGGTGCCATCGGTCCTGCAAGGTAGGACTTTGAGTGTGTTTGACTTGACCGTCATCAAGGGGTGTTTGTGCACATGGAGTGAGCATGAAGATGGGATGGTTGAGGTGTGGATGATGAAAGAGTATGGTTTAATGGATTCATGGACTAAATTATTCAATTTTGATATGAAGCTGTATGATGGTTTAAAATGTGAGCAAATCCTTGATTTCACAAACTCCGGAAAACTTGTCATGCTGACAAAAGAAAACAGGGGACTTGTGGTCATAGACTTGATCAAGAAAAGGAAGGTTCGATTGGCACACACTGGGACGGCAGTGAAGTATGTAGAAAGTCTTATGTCACCAGTTTCCATTGGCAAGAAGAAGATTACAGGAGGGTAGTTAGCAAAACAGCAAGTAGTAGGTCCTTTATTTTATTGGCATTTTTCTGTCTTAACTAGTCTCTATTTTTCATGTTTTTTTTCCTATTACGCTATTTCGAATTTCAAGTTAAAATTGGTAGTGTATTTCAAGTATCAGCTGGTTGCATTTTAAGCAAGTTTTTTATTTATCTGTTGTCATTTCTTGTTTCTACTACGTTTGCACTTGGCAATTTGCAAGAGTATACATTGGTCTTGGCAGCAAACTAGCAATGAAATTAATAGTATTAACGCATTAGAGAAGCAAATGGTGTAGCGGCGGATTATGTGTGCTCATTTAGTTTCGGATTTTCATCTATTTTGGTCTCTAATGTGATGGGAGATCTTCCCCTTTAGAAGCTTGCTTGAGGAATGCTGCTCATGTTTTGTTTTATGAAAGGAAAAATACATTTTAGCTACCTGACCTATAGTATAATATCAATTTGGGGTCTCACTTATTCAATATGTCAAAAGGGGTACCTTAACTTTCAATATTGTACCAATATGGGTACCTGTTCTAACGCCGTTACAAAGTGTGATGACATGTCATACTCTGATTGGCTGGGATGTGGAAAGGGTTCGAATTTGCCATTTTACCCTTACAATAACTCGTTTTTCATCATATTTTATACTTTTTTTTAAGAAAAGGAAAATAGAGTTGATAATTAAGAAACTATAGAATATGATGAAAAACAAGTTACAGTAAGGGTAAAATGGCCAATTCGCTGCCTTTTCGCATCCCCATCCAATCATAGTATGACACGTCATCACACTTAACAGGAAAATGTAACGGCGTTAGAGCAGGTACCCAAATTGGTACAATATTGAAAGTTCAGGTACCCTTTTTGACATATTGGATAAGTGACACCCCAAATTGGTATTATGCTATAGGTCAGGTACCTGAAATGGTATTATAAATGGCTGCTCATTACTTTGATTGAGCATTGGGCTGTCTTGCTTTTTCCGCAGCCAATTTGTAATGTTCTGATGACGCCAATAAAAATGAAAACTAATCATAATATACTTCTAATCTTTAAGCTAATTTACAGTACTCATCTGAGTCATCTGTACCATATACCACTGTTTTGTTTTATTCACCATATAACTAGAACCGTGAAATATGGTGGATGCCGTTATACAAAACGAGGAAAAAGACATAACCACTCTTCTTGCAACATCACCATAGGTCCATAGCCACCTTTATCAAATATCAATCCCATCTCTTTGATATTCCCCCACACCACTTTCACAACTACTGCAGTTAGTTGTGAAAGTGGTGCAGATACATACCAGAGGAAGTATATGACTTCTTACAGAAACACCAAGGGTTGTTGAACTGCAGTAGTGATCAGTTTGTCAGTAATATACCTCTTTAATTAATTTCAAAGATCCATCCTGGATTCCTGGTATTGGTATATACGTACAGCAGAAGAGGGAAAGAGATGTAAAGAAACAAGTATCAAGTTGTTGAAGAATCACCCAATGTAGCAAATCCATACTTCCATCAAGTAATTAAAGAAACAAAACAGATCAACCAGCAAAGGGAATGAAGCAACGAACTCCTCAGGAAGCACCTTAGCTTGTTGTACACTTGTACCGCAGTTTGTCAAAAGAAGCCATCCTAGCCAAACTGAAGACGAGAAAGGAGACGAGCAATTATACACACCTAAAATCAAGACAGGCACCTCAATACCTCATTACTGACCTTCTTACTCAGTGAAAAACAGAAGACATAGTCTCAACACTTCACACAACAGTTCACTAAGAATGAAACTCAATAGATTAAGCACGCCATACCTTGAAAGGCCACCAATCAATGTGATCTCTCAATTCACCCCAACAAGTCATAGAACTTTACACCATACATGAGAGGCACTGCCTTAGATGACAGGATCCCTCAACCTTGACATGTCAGCCATATTAAGACATGACCAGGTGAAAGTAAGATACTACTAGCAGTAACTCACCAACTCTGCCAAAGACCAGACTAAATCTCTGACCACTGCTAGCATAAAAGTTCTCACATAAATCCTACAACATAGAATATCCAAAAGAGAGATGTAACAACTTCATAATCTGGAAAATGGAACATCAATCCCTGGTGACCATTCGTAAGAGGTGATTGAACAACAAGTCTCTTTGAGATAAAAAAAATAAATATAAAACCTTCGGTTTGAAATTGAACCAGAACATATGTAAAAGAAAATTATTGCTGATGACACATGTTAGTAGAGAAAAAGAGATGAGAAACCCTTCGATCTTCAAACTGCGAAGTAGAACATTATGGTAAACGGTGTCAGCTGGACACCCTACAATGATAGAAAAAATTATCCGGACATTGTTCCGAAGTGTGTATAACATATCAGAGCAGAAGATTAGAGGTCTACTAAATGTCTGAATGTAAGTAAAGAAATGGCCACGCAGAACCAAGACACTTGCAATGCAATACCAGAACTGGGGAATAGCTGAGCACCTGTCAACTTTGTTTCCTCCACAAGATACCAACAAGTGAAAAACCTGAACTAATGCAAACATTATCTGACAATAGTTTAATGAAACCCACAAGAGAAGAATATACTACATGCAAGAGCCAAAATCCCCAAAGCAGTAATGGAAAACGAAGAAACTAAAGAAATTTTAAGAAGTAAAATGACAAAAAATATGACAAACAGGGTTTTAGGTTGAACCAAAAGCACAAACAAGCTACACCGTCATCTGACAACAATTTAATAAAATCCACAAGAAAAGCAAATACTACACGAGTACATGCAAGAGCCAAAATACCCTAGCAGTAACAGAAAAACGAAGATACAGAGAAAACTGAAGGAAAATGATAAAAAAAAACGTTTGACAAATGGGGTTTGAGGTTGAACCACAGACACAACAAGCTACACCAGCTTCACAACCAAACTGAAAACGTTGCCACACAAGAAACAGTGCCACAGCTGAAGAAACATCACTTGCTCGAAAGGCCAAATTTAGTCAAAATATTGCTCTGTGGCATGGATGAAACATCACACACTGTTAAAGCCTTGGCAATGAATAACGTACAAGTACAACCAAAAACAAAGTTTCCTCCTTTCTCTCTCCTCCTTCGTCCGGGCTTGAGACCAGCAATAAGTATTATAAACCACAGTTTATAAGACTTACCGGCGGAGTTAAAAAAGGGGAAAAACCTATTATAAAAAATATAAGATCAAAGGAGGCACAAATAATACCAGAAGTCCTAACGACGTTACCGCTTCACTGCAAAGAAACTCAAGCTCAGGATAAGAACAGAGAAAAAGTGAACTTGATTCTAACCCTTCAGATTGTTTACCAACTACCAACCAACCCATCAGCATATCAAACACCTCTAATTAACGAATACTGAACAGTTATTACATTTTGCTGATTTGCATTGTTTTCTAGTCCCTACATTACCACACTAGCTCAACATTAGACCAATTTGATCAATTAGCAACTAGAAGACACAGGTATACACATACCGCAGATTAAACAAGTAGTCATATCAGACATAAGAAACCCGCACTTACCAAGATTTTAACCCAAAGGTGTCAGACACATACACCGCGCCAATTTATATCTTGTACAAATCAAAGCTTAATAATTCTTGAATACGGTATCCACTTCACCTTTCAATCGCAACTTGTGCCAGAATCTAGACAACTACAAATCAACATTTAGAAAAAGAAAGATCCGAGCAAGCAATACACGACTTACCCCAGAAATACAACTCCAAACGTAAACATGCTCCAGAAGGATCTGAAAAACCCATAGACATCTTAGGCAGTGAACAATTATACAACATGAGAGGTAGCACCTAAAAAAATGTACTAACTCTGAACCAAATATTCAATATGCTTCAGGAAAAGCAACTGGGGCAGGACCCCTCACAGAATATGTTTGAGACCCCTTTACGCCCTATATCATTGTTCATTTCATTTAAACCCAGAAACCTGAGATGACAGATAAAATTCCTGAAACATCAGAAGAAATCTTCTTAAGTTGGAACCTACAAAAATATCAGACCACAGAAATGTAGGGAAATAAACACAAATCAAGACCAAAGAGGAGACTCTGTAAGTTCCATTATGAATTACATCTTCTTCCAAAACCTAGAGACGTAAAGTTTAATAGTGTAACCAAATCATAAACAAGTGTCAACCAGCAAAAAAGAAAAAGAAAGTTAAATCAAACCCGGGTGCTGAATGCTAACATGGGGATCAATCGAGCATAGATCCCTCTATCACTTTTGACTATACGTGAAAGTAAAGTCTATGAGTCAAACACAAAGCAAACTAATAAATCCGCCTGACAACGACACATGAAAAGCACTGCACCAAACAGACCAAGGAAAACTAGAGTTCAATCAAACCCAAGATCAGGACTAAACAAAACCTAGCCCACATCCATTTCGCACTCCTCATGTCACGCTTACTGCAAAAACATCCCAAGTTATGCATCCACCTAAAAATTAAATGAAAATCACAGCATCATGAAAACCTGGGGAAACTTGAGTAAGCACGGCAAGATAAGGAGTAAGCAGACACTTAGGTAAACGAAAGACAAACAACGTCCATATAGCAATTCTCAGATCACACTTGCTGCAAGAATACTTCATTGCCAATAACCCACAGTTGCATTGTGCAATATCAAAGACCTACTAGCAAAATTATGTCAATACAGGCAATAGTATGTTAGAACAACCAGCGCCATTGGGTTACCATTCCAAAAAAAGCGTACCTTACAGCTTAAAGAAGGGGGACCCAGGGAGAGAAAAAAGCACCAGGAAGTTGTGAAACAATACCAGATAGCCTCAGCAATACAGTACAACCTCGAGACAGTTATATACTCATTAATGCATGTTATTGTGCGTGTGCGTGCATGTACGCATGCGTGTGTGCGTGTTTAATAACATATATGCCAAAACTTGGGGGCCAGATCAACAGGAAATAGAAAGGTCAGAAAGCCCGTGATTGCTGCAAGCTACGCAATGCCTACAAGGAAAACTAATGCATCCCTAAGCTTACTAGGTAATCATGCTACTGCTTCATCATCCCCCTTCATAATCCCAACTACAGAACCTTTTATCCATGCTTTTATCTATAAGCCACTCAAAAATGATAAGAAATTAATTTGGGTTATCAGGTAAAGAAGAACTGAGGCATCCATCAGGAGAGATGTAAAAAACCTAGAAACCTTCTTCCACCCTCTCCGTGTCAGATATCAAACCAACCCGATAGGCAGGCTCAGCACTACCATGGAGAACACTGCATCAGGCACAAATAAGGAAACTCCACCTACAGACAAGTTAAGCAAAACAAATGCAACGGAGCATACAATGGTTTCTTAAGTCCCTTCATATATTTATTACATCCCACGACGTACAACCCATGATATCAAACATACCCAATGCCAGGATAATGTCATGATTGCTGCAACAATCACTGCATTAGGGGAAACAAGAATCATATAAATTCCAACTGTGATAAATATAAATTTCTTCCCTTGACAATGAACACATTGAATCAATGATCAACCAACGAGAAAATACAGATGAATGTTCACTAAACACAAGGCGCCTAGTTGCCAGATAGCAAGCAAGTCATTAATCTCCGCGTCGATTCAGGCAGAAGCTGACACTGCTTAATTCCCTAATCTTTCGGAATATTTATTTCCTCACCAACAAATAGAACATATTGATCAGCCTATATAAAAATGATGCAAGCGAAGGCCTTAAAGATCGAAGGCACTTTTTGGCCAGTTGTGTTCCAGGTAACATATTGATCGACAACACAAGATGCAAGCGAAGGCTTAAGAAAGGCACATTTTTGCCAGGCAGCAACCAGCTATAAACCCCCGCGTCAATTCAGACAGAAGCAGGCCTTACCTCTACAGTATGTAAATCTTAAACAGACCAACACCAGGACTTTGCTACTCAGTAATTAGAAAGGAAACTAGGGGAAGGCAACAAAACAAGATAACTTTAAAGTGCAAACCTGAGCAAGCAGAACGAAAATTGAAGAAACCACAAGCAAGGACAGAGGACTTATCACGATGCAGAAGAAGAGCCACATTACCCAACATACTGATAAAAATGGACCCGTTAACAAGCAGCAATGCCACTGAAACAGAAATGAGACTATAACAGAGAAAGGATGAATACCCATAAAGGTGCAGCCGTGAAAAATGGTTGGGATCGTCAAAATTGTGCACCTCTTCCGCCCTCCTATTCGGTGAAGGGCTGCAGCCACCACACAACTTAAGGAGGAGCTGCACAACTAATGGAGGAGCTTGGAAACTACGAGCATTTCTCAATGTCTTGGTAAATAGATCTCCGTAAAAAATATCATAAGCACACGAGATTGCAAGATTGCTGAGAGTAGAAAAGAATACGATGAAAAATGACGATTCTTTGCTTTTCTGACAAAATTAAATAGGCATTCACTGTAGCAATCATTTTGTGTAACAAACATCAATATGTGAATTAATATAGCTTGCCTATAACGCTTGGCCGCACTGATAGATGTCAGACAAAGAATCAATCTGAATACAAGATGCCTCAACTCGAGTCCATAAAGTCTATTATAAGGAATACCCTACCTAATAATTACAAAAAAGATTATCAGACTAATTACTGCTATAAAAAACTCTCATATGGCAGTATAACAATTTACAAAGGCCACAATCAATGAATCCACTCCCTGAATGAAAAAAAAAAGGACATCCACACTGCTGCAGCCATAATAGGACGTAAGTACAAAGAACCTATTCGTCAAGTTCGATCAAAACACAAAGACGCCAGAAGCCAGCCAACATGCACTTGTACCAGAAATCTCTCCCACTCCATTTTTAAACTAAGTGCCTCCAACATCAAAATATTCAAACCATAGAAGATAGCATTCTCGCAATGACGATGGGATGATCCTTAAAACCCCAATGCACCAGCACAAACAGTACACACATGCAGCGAGATAGAAACTAATTGCACTGAAATCATCATAATACCTTGTTTTGTGACTAGAGAACACCTTCTCAGAATGGAGATTGCACCAACCCGGGAGTAAAAAGCATAGATGATACATTGAAGAACAGTAAACCCACCAAAGTCCCGCATGAGAAGAAGAAGAAGAAGAAGGCATACCAGATTGACCCTTCACAATCCCTTCATAATGATATTACACAACTGCAAACAACTAAACATGTTCCAGAAGGACCTCAAAAACATATAGACGTCTTAGGCAGTGACAAAGTACTCAATATGAGAGGTATCACCTAAAAAATACTACCACTCGGAACCATATATTGAATACCGTTCAGGAGGAGTAACTTGGCGGGACTATCACAGAACCTGTCGTGACCAATATACACCCTGCATCAGAATTATAATTAATTCAAACCAGGAAACCGAGAAACACTAGAATCATTAACTCCAATTCTCCAAAAGATGACCATAGACACTTGTGAACTAGAAATCTCTGCTAAAGTGCTTAGACTGTCGGTTTGAAGAAGGAAATAACAATGGCCCAGTTCATAGTCCCCCACACCAACAATTTAGTTCTGCAGACCATATTACAGGATCAGGGAAAAGAAAGGTAGGACACTGTCACACCAGGTGTTAAAGACAATATCAGGTAGCCAATCCTCAAACAGAATTGTACTGTCTAACTGCAACCGACATGCTAATTTGATGTAAAGGAAATGTTAAGGGAAAACATCAGATATTCCAATCTAGCTCGATAGTATCAAGGATCCCAAGTATTTAGATTCATCAACATCAACAAAAACTAATGCCCGTCGTGAACAGCATAATAACAACACGGACTGGACTCACACCTCGTGCAAATATTGTAATTCCTTGCCCTCACACATCTCAGGATTTAACTTGAGCAAAAATACTGGAAAATCGTGACACCAAGCATCTGCCAGAAGATGCACACATGTAAAACACTACATTCCGCATTTTTCCCGGGCCGAAGCATCAAGGGCCAGTGCAAGACCTACAGAACGGACAGTATCAAAGAGGAACCTTCACTAATGCAGACCCATAACAAACTTGTGAAAAGAGTGGAATTACAAAAGCATTGCAAGATGAGCTGTCTAGTCTGGCCCCTTTTAAACGCAGGTGAAAGTAGTTATTTTGACCTCTGAAGATGAGAAAACCCTTCAGACACCAGACATACACCAGATATACTGCATTTAACAAAAAGAACACCTGAAAGTTATTCCCTAAACTAAATCATCTGCATATACTGAGTAGCTAATAGGCAACCAGTAACAAAAAGAAGCAGACGACTCCCTACGCAAAGAAAATTTAAAGCTTGTTGGAGCCGAAAAATCTCCAGAAGTCTATCCAGAAAGGGACCAATTCGAAGTTCACCGATACTTCCAAGTTCCAAGTCAAATAAAAATCATTAAAAGCATTGAAAACTGCACAAACTCCAAACATTTCAATCTATGACCAACGAGATAGCAATTCAACAGCCTTGGGACCTGAAAAAAAGCAGGAACACTGTTCACTAATCCAGCCAGTTGGGACACACATGACATACATAAAAGCCTTGCAAGCTAACTGAATGAACAAGTGCGCTTCCACAGGTTAGAGAGAAAATCATGCCACTCCCTCCATTTTCACTCTGCGTTACAGGCTACACGTCAATCATCAAAAAGTAAACAACGCAGCTACTACACAATATACCATACATAGGCAAACTATCTCGAGAATCTACAACACTTGGTCAAACATACTTTTATTGTCACACTTACTCCAAGCCATAAACAACTGCCCAAAGTTGCCCTATTGTTATCAAGATAGAACCGCCTTTTCGATAATAGAACGGACGCTGCAAGTACTAAGTACATCAAATAGATATTATACCTTAGTTCATGGATGATAAAACTGGTAGTCGCCATCTTAAGCTAAGAGGTAGTAAAGGATATCCAAATTCAAAACTACCACAGCTTAAAAAGAAAAGGCAAAACAAACTTAAATTGTAATTTTAAAATTTGAAAATAATCACGAACTTCCAAAGACTAGAACCTGGAAAAAGATTGAACGAACCGAGCCCCAGGAGGAACAACCCTTTTTCCGCCATCTCACTGTTCTTATTAACAAAGACCTTAACCTACACATACATAAACCAACCTCAAAACATGTTGGACATTCATTGCAGTTAACTAAACAGAATCTGATTAATGAAGTTGCTGAATTTAGATCAGATGCTAAAGAATTAGGACTCAAAGAATAAAATAGGGAACCCATCCTCTTCGGACACACGAATATCAATGTCATCTCAGGATTTCAACTGTCAATCAAAATCACCAAAGTCCACATGTCTTAAACAGCAACACCTCTAATCTTCGAAGTTCAACGGTTCAACATAATAGCAAATCCGCCATATCAATCACACTAGGATACTAACTAATCCCATTCTAATACATTAGCAAGTGATAAATAAAAAGATCAATTGCTTATATCTGTGTGTATGTTTTTGATTGTGTGTCCGATAACAGAACGTACTAAAAAAGGAAGTAGATGGAAGGTAAGAGGCACATGATTACTGCAAGCTACTCAAATTTAAAAATGAAAAGCGAATCTAAGCTTACGCTTCATAAGTCCACCCACAGAACATTAAACCTTTCCATACCAATAGTGAAAAGCGTGCTAATAGTGAAAAGAGTGGGTCTTCAGTAACCCACTCGAAAGTCAAAATTGATAAAGGTAACTCATGCGTAAATGAAAAGAAGACATGGCTTAAGAACAAAAGCAGCAAACCAATAGAAGCCATCAAAGTTGGATAGCCATGAACAAGGTTCGGGCCTCTAGCAAGGCTACTTGTAAAAGACCCATCGCGTCCCTGATGAGGCAATAGAAAAACCAAGGCTATAAGGCATTATATTTCTTGAAACTTCAATCAAGCAAAATTCAAACAACTACCCAAAGTCTAGCTTGAAAGAACAGCATCGAATTTAGGCTTGAACCATCAAAAAAGAACAGCAAGAAAATACAATATCAAACAAAACCCAAAACCTTGTTGCAAATTACTATCAGCTCATCAAATAAACTACGCAAACGCAGGATACTTGAAGAACGTGGTCGTGCATGCACAAATGAGCCACCAGAAACCCTGTTCCACCCTCTCCATGCCAAAGATCAAACCAACCGAAACGACCAGTTTTAGCCCTACATGGAGAGCACTGCATCAGGCAACAACAAGGAAACACAACCTTTGAATAAGTTGAGCAACAAGCCAACAAGAGCTTTAGTTCATTACGTCCCTTTAGATTCTTTACATCCCATGACAGGCAGCCCATGAAAGTGTCAAACACGCCCAACATCACAATTGATGCAAGAGTGTCTACAGTAGGATAAACGAGAATATAATTTTTCTGCTAATCCGCATAATATTCACTCCCTCGCTAAACAATAGAACAGATTGATCAACCACCATCCAGAAGACGCCAATGAATGCTCAACACACAAGGTCCCAGTTTGCCAGGAGAGCTTTCCATCTATTCATTTTCTTAATGTAAATTTCTCAACAATTAAGAGTATATTTTAATCAGCCTGTAACCAGAAGAGAAGTGAAGTCTTACAAGACAAAAGCCATGCAGCTACCAGCTATGGACCTCCACATCAATTCGAGAAGAAGCAGACCTTTTGTTCAAAGCATTTAAACCTCCAACAGAACAAAACTAGAGTTTTGTCACTCAATAGTTAGACTAAATAAGAAATCTTCTGATTCTAAAGTTTCAAAGAGGAAATCCGACCAACCAGTATGAAAGTTTCAGTATCCGCAAGCAGAAGCTGGAACCAATAAATAGACCCTGGCAGGCAGAAAGCAGCACAGAAAATCCATACTCCAGCAACTTACGAAATACCAATATAATTCTGTAGATAAGGAAAATCCCAAAGCAGATAACGCAAGAGTAATCAAACCATATTCCTATTTCCTAGAGGAAAGTCTTATAAGTCAAATCAAAGGCAGTTTCACGAAAAAGCTTATCTACAAACAACACAAGGAGATAAGAACGCGGCTTTCAACCTAACTCCCGGAAGGGCTGAAAAGTAATCACACTGCAAAACCACTGCAGGAGACAAAATCTCAAATCACTTGGTCAAAGACACTCCTAGGTCACACATAGCATCTGCCAAAGACCAACTATCCATTGCCCTAACGTTATCATTTATCAACATCCAGCCGCCTAATCAAAATCAGAACGCACGAGGCAAATAGCTGCTATTTATCAACAACTCATCACAAAGATACTTACTTACATATACCAAAGCCATCATAACAAACTTAATGTGAAAATAGTAGAAAGCCTCACAAAACCAACATAATTTACCAAAGACTAGAACCCGAACAAACATCCATCGAGCTGCAAACCCCTAAAAGACGAATTAGCCACCGCATCACCTAAACCTACACATAGAACAATTAACAAACCAACCAACCAACCGCAAACACGACAATATCCATAAGATTACAATTCTATTTCTATAACCAATCAACATAACATAATTAATCCAGTTTGAATAAGAAAGAAAGAACCCTTCTAATTCGGATACACGGAAATCCAAGTCTCCAAGGTTTTACTACTTCTCGGGACAATTTACCTACACAACAAATTCATAATCAGCAACAAATCGTATTGTATTCTCTAAAGGAGAAGATTTTGCCTAATTTCTAATTCACCACCACCATCATCAACACATAAATAAAGAAAATTAATTAGCCAATTGATTGATTGATTGATCCTAATCTAATGCTTTTTATGTTATTATTATATTGAAGCTAATAATTAGATATTTCGAGTTAATAAGGCGTAGTAAGGATTATCTGGTAAACAGAGGAGCACAGCATAATGTTAAACAAAGTTTAGAGAGAGAAAGCTAAGGTCCTAAGGAAGAGAGAGAAGCAGAGACAGAAAACAAAGACAGAATAATCAGTGAATGAATGAATGGGTTAGGCGGGGGGACACATGTGTTGTATTTATAGGCAAATTAAGGCGGTTACTGTTTTTTTTTTTTTTACTCTCACGCGGTATCTTTTTGTTTTTCTTTTTCTTTCTCCCGGTTTTGGTAGGTCGGTTGGGCTGGGGAGCTGGTCGCTAACTCGCTGGGGGCTTTTTATTATCTTTTTTTAATAAAAGGCTGTATTTTCTATTTAAAGAGAAAGGAAAAAAATTTGAGTAGGATTTGGATTAGTCCAACTACCCGCTATCTTTCATGCTTATTATCTTTCGCTGACTTTTATTGTAGTTATGTGAATTCTATTCTACATGTGGCGCGCGTATAATGTTACATTTGGACATTTGGTGGATAAGTGGACTGGACAGTGGACACCATGGACATTATTTAGTTTTTGAAATAGCAAATGTGTTCGATGATAATTACCGGCCGAGTTCCATCAAAAAATAATAATAATTACGGGCTGAGCCGGCTTGTTTTGCACGCCTAGTTTGGATGTTCATATTCGCTTGTTAGCTTTTTTTTTGCAAAGGGTGGTGCTTGTTATCTATTAATCAGTTGGGGTGAAAATGTTTAGCTCCCATTAGTTCATACATGCAGTTATAACTACCTCGAACATGCCCGAGCTTGAGAGTAGAGTTTAATCAACTCATCATTACAAAAGGATGGGGTGTTACAAAATTCATGCTCGTTCCATCTTTACGTGAATGCTTGGCTAGTGCATCTGCCACACCATTTCTTGCATGCGCAACTCTTCTTCTCCCATCATCAGTTCCACTGGGGTCAAGGAGCATCTCCCTGCAATTATGTAACACATGAGTATTGGCATCCACTTTGCTGTGTCCGTGTCCCTCGATTATCAGTTAATCACTGGCTAAAACAATATTAGGATGAACAGACTCAGTGACCCACTGCAAGACAAGCTCTATTACTCTGAGCTCGTTAGCTTTATGGACGGGTTTCAACAAGATTTGTGGACCTTTTCTTAATTATAAATACTATTTAACTATCTATACTATATTTTAAAGCTAAGATTGCTTTTGACAAGTGTCTTCTCACAAATGACCCTAATGCTTTTGCCATGTGTCTTCTCACAATACTAAGAGTTAAGCCATTTAACAAAAAGAAAAAAAAGAAGAAGTTGCCATCTCACCCAGGCATCGCTGGTGGAGGAGGGTGTTTTCGAGCTGACAATGGCGCCTTTATAAAAGCCTTCACCATCAAGCTAGGCTGGTGTGGCGCGTTGAAAGCCGAGCTCCTCACTGCACTTAAGGGTCTGCGCATGGCATATCAAATGAGGATCAAAAAACTAGTCCTTGGACTGGAATCTGCAGCTACGGTGACCTTACTCAATGGTGAGACGCCACCCTCAATTCCATATTACTTTATTATACAGCAATGTCGTCAGCTACTAGAAGCTCCGGATTGGTTCACAACCTGCGTTCATGTCCACCGTGAAGCCAATAGAGTTGCAGATAGATTAGCCCAAATTAGCTTTACTAGTACTAGATGACTCGCTTGGTCGTACATGGCCAAGAATTATTGCTTAAGTCTGTAATAAACTAAGGGCATTTACCCCCCCTTAAAGTAACTGATCTATTTTGTGAATTGGAACGGTCATGTACTTGAATGGACAAACATAGACTGAAATTAACATTAAAATAAAGGGAAAGGATTAACAACTGCCAATATACTCTCAAGTCTCAACTCTCATGGATTTAGCCATAGTTCAAAATTGTAAAGAAAATAAAATACAAAACATAAAAAAAATCTATGTGTCTGGTATGTAACTATGTATGACTGTCTGTATCTCTTCTCTCCCTAAACTCTTCCTCTTCCTCTTTCCCATTCCCTGTTTAATTGTTTCTGGCTATTGCCAATTTACCCTAAAGAAACTGTATCTCCTACTAATTAAGAGTAGAAACTTGATAAGGTATTGTCATCTCACTTTATATTTCCTTTTAGTTTTAAATTTTTCCCAAGGTTTTTCATACATGACAAAGATTATGTTCAATTTGTTACTTTTGTTTTATATATTTGTCTCTGGATATTTAAAATGATTAAGAGTAAGTTGAAGAGTTTGAGACCTTTATAAATTGAGTTTCATAACCCTTAATTTTACCTTATGGATCTTTTTAGCAACAATTTTTCATTTGTTCAATTGTGGATAGCTAATTTTAACTTTAGGTGATTATGAACTATAGCAAAATGGTTATGAAAACCTTCCAATACTTCTTATTTTTGGTGAAGTTGTTGTAAGTAAATACTTCAATGTAACAATTGGTCAATCTCGGAAACAACCTCTCTGTTTTCTTAAACAGGGGTAAGGCTGCGTACATCCTGACCCGAGTACCCCCATTTAATGGGGATTTACACTCGATTGTTGCTGTTATTGGATAGCTAATTTTGATCATGTACGTTGGGTTTTTAGTAATAGCATAACCGCTAAAACGATGGTATGTGAAAATGATTTTAACCTGCTCATGGAAGTATGGAACGAACACAGTACAAAAACTTCTTGCATCAGCCTCCATATGATCTCCTTTTATAACAAAATATTATCAAGCCTTTATGATGTCAATAATATTAAGATATTTCATTTCTGGTCGATAACAATTTTAAAGCATGTGACTTTTTTGTTAATTACCTTTTGCAAATTTATGATTGTATTTAATTTGCTCACTTGGCATACTTTTGGAGTTCTTGGTGTAAATCGTTGCTTCTGTGGTTGGTAATGTGTTTAGGTAAAAAAAACGTGTACTATTTCTAGCCATGTATTGCTACAAGTTCGAGTGTACTCGGGGTACCTAAGATTTCTTGGTTCTAATGGGAGTTTGAGTGTTCTCGAGCTAGTGGAGGTTTCTTGGTTGTTAATTTCAGCTCATGGGATTAGTTATACGTAAATACAAGATTAAAAACATGTGAAATTTCTTTGCCTCCGACCATTTGTTATATCCTTTTGTAAAGTTATCATAAGCCATCAAATAATTAAAAAACGAAAATTATTATCAAAACCGTGCATCGCACGGGTCTATAAGTAGTTGTTGATCAAAAATCAAAACAACAAAGGGGAACATAATATTTAACAGTTCAAATTTCAAAACATAAAATATTCAAAACACTAGCTCATGCATCTAATTATATAAACAAAGTCTTACAAACTAAAATATATTTAGTTCTTCACCAAATTACAAACCACTAAAAACCTGAATATTAATCAATTTATTGTCATGTCGTTAAAATTTTCTTTTGATAATATAATCAATTTAATTTTTTCTCTCTGTTTCTCTTTTAATATTATCATCTAATTAATACATTACAACACTTTTATGATATATTACAGCCGTAAATTTACACCGCGTTAATTAGACAACATATAAATACTATTATAGTCAACTTGTAAATATCTATAAAAAAAAATTGCTTGTTTGGATTAGGCTTAACATTAAAAAACAATATATAAGGTGTACATAACATTGTACACCTGCGCGGGTGTACCATGGACAAATTCCTCTACACCATTAGTCACCAGACGTAAAATTACACCGAGTGTAGGAAAACCTTTTTGGCAGGTAATATTCTCTGATTCCTCTTGTATTTGAGATGGTAGTGAATTTGGATATTCTTTGATTATCGTAGATTTCCTTTTCTTATGAAATGGTTGAGATTTGACTTTTTTTGAACCGCCATATAGTTTCCAATCCTTTATTTACAAATCAAAAAAAAAAAAAGAAAAATTTATGTGATCCATTTTATATATGAGACTGGATGAGAGGGCTGTAGAGGGATCATTAATAAACAATCTTATGTATGAAATGAGTTTAAACAAAAAATTTTCAAAAAAAAAAAATCGAACACATATTGAACGGTTAAAATGTACTCGAGAACTGCTCTCGTTTTATACTCCGTACTCCGTAGCAACTAAGGCCCTGTTCGGGATCATTGTGAGTTTTCTGTTTTTGGTTTTCAAAAATTTTCAACTTGATGATAATAATGTTATTTTTAAAGGTAAAACATTTGACATGGTACATCCACTTATGA
>ONZK01001359.1:43869-54301 GCA_900322385.1 Pharnaceum exiguum | reverse complement strand
TTTGACTTGTCAACAAAATTTCTGAAGTAGCCCCACTATTTACTATTAATTCTTGTTGTTGGAAGATTGTTTGCACCTCAGTGGTTTTTTTTTTCTGTGCACTAGGTTCTTCGCTAAGCCAAGTTATTTCTTTTTAAGTAGTTTTGTTCGAAGATTATGCTTTTCCGTGTCCCAACAATTATCTTCAATGGTTTTGTTGAATATTTATTTGCTTATGTTCTGTTGCCTGGTTCCCTGGACGCCTGTCTACTCACTGCTTTTGTTAGACCAATTTATATTTTGGAAGTTCTTGTGTAAAATATCATCTTTTCCATCCAAGATGTTTTCATTTGTACTTAATCATGCAACAACAGTATTTTGTACTTCATCTGCGGCAACTATGTGGTCCCGTCAATTTCTATGGCTGAATCTTTGATCTAGCCATGTATGCTAAAATACTTCTCAAGATGTGGATTTTATTTGTGTTTTTCTCATGCTTTGTTTTTGATAGTTTCTGCCATGTCTGGTGATCTGATATTTTTTTTTTTACTTTGGAAAAGATGATCTTAGATAAAACGATATATCGATACGATGTAATTCTTGTGTTTCTTCGAAGATAATCATGTGTTCTCTCCGTCTCATATAGTCAGTTTCTTCATGAAGAATATCCTTGATGTTATGATGTACTCCGTATATGTTTGGAGTTTGACTGACCAACAATATGGTTTACCATGTCACACTAGGAATTGCTTGGCCTAGCTGTCATAAAAAGTCGACGTCCAAATGGAAGTCTCCTTATATTATCGTTATGTGACTGTACCTCCCTCTTTGGTTGTGTTTTGGGCAGGATAAGTTTGTAACCCCTTTTCCGCAGACAAGGACTAGTTTGGAGCCTGCTATTGGGCTCGTCAACGTCATCTTTGTTCATCTTGACGAAAGCATGAACTTGCAGAACCATGTGATTTGACTATATGAGTGTTCAATATCACAAACCTCTGAGCTAGAGAACAGCCTTGTGGAGGTAATGCCAGATGTTTGGAGGTTCACATTCAGACTGGACTGTCGGGGGATTTTGTACAGAGTTGTGGCAGCAACTGAAGAATTTTGGGTGATTGTAGATACTGGATAATGTATAGTGAAGAACCTGCATCTTGCAGGCTTGCAACCCTTGTATTCAACCCACACAATGGAGCAGCATGGCGCCCCGAAAGTTCCTGTAGAAAAGAGTACTGCAAAATTCTTTTGACATAGGTATATTGTAGAGCGAAGAATGATGACATTCTTGTTTCATCATTCAGTTCTGGCAGCTAAATCATCATCCATGTACATGAGTAGAGTCCTATTTGAGTAACAGTGGCTTCCTCTTTGCGTGAAAGGCTTGAATATATTGGTTTATAGTCTGCTGCAAATTGAGTTTGATAGTTAAAAAGGGCGATTTGTATGTGCAAGACTAACACCACAAAAGGTCCAAACCGTACCTCTCAGGGAAAGAAAACATGAGTAAAAAATTAATATAGCATAATAATGGAAATAGAGTACAAAGAAATGTTTTCACGGTTTATGATTTGGGTTGCTCAAATTTTAATTTTCCGAAGTAAACAAATTTTTTATTCCTGTGAGATAATAAGTTGATGTTTGACGATTAACATTTGATGTCCTCTCCTCAAAAATCCGAAGATCAGTTTTGTTGTTGTAGTTGTTGTTGATTACTTGGAACTTGAAATTACTCCTAAGAGCATATAGTAGCCGTGGGTATAACAAGCTCATAGTTTTTCAGTCTTTTCGAACCATCCAAACATTCTGGCAATCAAAAATAGCCGTTACGAAATTCAAATCAACCCCCACATGAATCTAAGTTTCAGATCTAGGCAAAAACAATTCCAATTACGTAATTCTGAGTCTCACAGCAATTAATTAACAACACTTTCTTTCTTAAATAATAATTAACAACACTAAAAGAAAAGAGAAAACACAAAAGCAGTCAGAAAGTAGGGTCAGCTTAGTTCTGTCTGTTGAAGAGTACAAACAGTAAAAGTCCACACCCCAATATGTCCACTTGTCTCACTGACTCACTCACCCAAATACGAGCTATTCTAATTAAAATTTATAATCATAAATTACCCAAAATTGCCCCCACATTTCCTCAACGGCTACATTTCCACATTTGTCCGCCTCATCCCCAAAATTCAAATTCTCCTCTCTATATCAATCTCATTTTGAACTCTCACACTGTTCCCTTGACATCTGTGCCCCTTTCCCTTTCCAAACAAAAAAAGAAAAGGAAAAACAAAAGCCCTTTTCTTTTCCTTTGCCTCCTCTCTTATCTATCTGCTTTGCATTTCAAATCCAACCCTTCCTTCTTCTTCCTCACCCTCTACTCCTCTCTCTCTCCACAACATATCATCAGTTCAGTCTAAAACAAAACAACCCAACAAAAGAAAAGATTAAAACTTTATTAAGATGGGTTGTTGTTTAAGCAAAACAGACCCAAACACACAAAAAACAACAACACAACAACAACAATACCCACAAGAAATAACCCATTTTGAGCTTAAGCAGAAAATCTCATCACTTTGTCTCACTGCCACTGACCCAACAACAACAACAAATGTTAAGCCAAACCCAGACCCACACCCAATTAAGCTTACAGTAAAACCAGAGGAAGAGGAGAAGAAAACAGTGTGTCCTGGACCGGGTTCGGTATCGACACCGAAGAAGAAGGAAGTGTTTGTGATCCAGCACAGGAAAAGCACTGAAAAGTCTAAGCCAGTAGAAGCAGCAGTAGGAGGTAACAGTGAGGGGAGTAGTTCAGATGGAGGGAGGGATATATTTGCGGCGGCGGCGAGTGGGCAAGGAGTGAGGACGTCAAGCTGTACAAAGGAGGAAGTGGATGCGATTTTGATACAGTGTGGGAGGTTGAGTAGGAGCTCTTCAGGGAAAGGAGGGGGGCATGGGAGGAGGTATTCGGGGTCGAAGAGGAGCTTTGATTTTGATAGGGAGAGTAGGGAGGTTGGGGGAGGGGAGGGGGAAGATGAGGTGGAAGATGAGAGGTCGAGGAGGAGGATGTCGAGGGGAGGGAACCGGAGGCGGTCGACACCGAGTAGGAGTCGAGAGAGGGGGGATCAGCAGACGAGGTCAGGGAGTAGGGAGAGAGGTGGGAATGGTGGGAGTAGGAGAGTTAGTAGGTCTCCTGCTAGACGGTCCGAAAGCCCCTTGCCTAATAATGGTGGGAGTAACAATTTAAAGCCAGGGAAGTTGGTGTCAGTGCCAGCAACTGTGACTTCGTTGTCGAATGAGAAAGGGGGAGGAGGAGGGGGAGATGGAGGGAATGTGAAGAGGGTGTTGGTGAAGAGGAATGTGGGTTCGCCGCGGTCTCAGTCGCCTGCTAGGGGGAATGGGAATGGGAGTGGACAGCAGCAGCAGCAGGCGTCTTTGAGTAGGAATGGATCGAGGAAGGCGGAGCAGTCGCCGTATAGGAGGACACCGTTGAATGAGCTTGATGTGAATTCGCTTCCTTTTCAGCCGCTGCCGAATAAGAGGCCGGGGCTTAAAGGGAAAGAGGTTGAGGAGGAGGTTGTGGCTGTTGTTAGGCAGCCTGTCAACTCGGCTTCTCAGGTAGTTGTCTCTCTTCTTTCTTGTGTTATATACTCCGTAGTATGATGTGCACTTGTTTGTTTGATGAAGGTGTTTGTTATTTATATATGATTGATAAGTGACGATTAGGCATTAGCCTTTTTGGTGTACGTTGTTGACAAACTTGTGTAGGCTAAGTAGATTAGGCTGTTAGACTAGCTCTTCGTGCATCTTCGACGCACATCACATAACTTATTTTGGATTTGACATTGGGAGAAATTAAGGTCTAGGTCAGTTATGATTGAAAACAGTTTCATTTGGGTAGATTGTTCATGCCATCAAAATATCAAATATATTTTGGTAAATTTTATGTTCACTCACTGTACACAGATGTCTCAAAAATAAGAAAATATGTTGATGCCAGTAAATTTCAGCACACAAGCTTCATTCCATAGTATGGTTGCTTGCTTAAATGTTTCTTGCCGTGATATAAAGCCTGTTTATCAGTTGTAAGTAATGGTTATGAATGGATGCCTTTGTGTTACCTTGCTGTAGGCTAACGGTGGCAAAGCTGTTCATGGGACTCACAGAAGAACTGGCAGCAGAGGGGCAGACGGATATGAAGCTGCCAAAACTAATTACTGCAGAGTGAATGAGCTTCAAAACCCGAGTATTGAGAGGATGACGGAGGACACGAAAGAACAATTTGACCATAATGGCTATGATGCTTTGCTCACTCAAGTCATAGTCTCTGGTTCTGAAACCCTGAAATTGCCTCAAACATTGATGAGAAGTAGGTCCTCCAGGCGATCGAGAGACCTTGACATCAATGTTGAGGCACTGTTGTCTCCTAATCCACCTACCAATTACACTTCCCTTTTACTTCAAGACATTCAGAAATTCCACCAGAAGAACAGTTCACATTCTAATGCTGATAGCAATGCCAGTGGTAGCAACAATACCATTGTTTCCAACATCAATAGTAGTAATGTCACACTCCCACCATGTGTTACCAAAGCTTGTTCTATCCTTGAAGCTGTAGCGGATCTCAATTCCACCACTGGCCCATCTGCTTCTCTACCATACTCTGATGACAAGCGTATAAGTCCCAGAGCAACAGCCGAGATAGCTAATTATGGAAGGAAGATGTCACATTCCAAAGACCCTTTTGTTGAGTCAGAAGTTATAGTGGGAGATGATCTGATGGAGCCTAGTCTTCACAAGTATGTGACCGTGAGGAAGAGGGGAGAGACTGATGAGGAGTCATCCGGAAGCAACAGCGTTGCGGGTCATCAAAACTGGGTCCCCTCCTCTTCTTGGGAGCCAACTTCAGCTGATTCAACTGATTGCTGGACCTCAAAGTCGAATTCTCGAGAGGAGGGGATTAGCCCCATGGCATTTCAGAGGCATGCGATCTCTGATTTTGTTTGCGGAGTGATGGATGAAGGCTCAGAGAAAAGAAATGGGAAAAATGGTATGGAGAAGTTTGATCACCAACAAGCCGGAGCAGCTCGTGCTAGATTAGCTGGTGGTGGTGGTGGTAAGTTCCCTGTTCAAACATCCAGGGCAACGGCTGCTTCGATGTAAATTGTTGAGGACTTCCGTATTTTAAGTTGGTAGGATTAGTTTCATTTCCAAAACAGAATTTTTATATTTGTGAGCAGGTTGCACACTTTGCAACTATCTTCCTACCATTTCATTTGATTACTGTTGATTTGTCCAGTTCAGAAAAGATGTTAATTTTTAGCATCGCGAATTCGTTCATATTTTGTTTCTTCCTTTTCTAGTTTATATCAAATGTCTGATTTGTTTATCTATAGTTATTATAGTCTGTTATCTTTCAAGGTCTACAGATCTTCATTGCAAAGCTCTATTTGTTTGTTCATCATAGTCATTGAATATCCATGGCAGCAATATCTATACAATTGAGTCTCAGCTGTCAACAACTATACAAGTTCTCAGCTGAGTATGATCAAAACATCCCAATAATGATCTCAAAAAAAAAAAAAAAATCCCAATAATAAGGGCTGTTGAGTTGAAAGCCACCAAACCATTATAACAGGTAAAAAAACAGAAAAAACATAGACACATTCACTCTTGGCTGGTTCCCATGATCATGCTTTTCACCTTGTACGCTTGCACATATATGATCTGGTTGCTCAAGGAGAGAATTCTCACGGTCTACCAAACAATTACATTGCGATCAAGTTGAGAATTTTGATCCTCGGTCCTGTACGAAACAAGCTTCAGAGTAGTAACTAACAGAGGAAGAACGAATGATTTTTTGGTCTTCCAGGGAGTAAAGAAAAGGAAACCATGGTCGAATGGTTGGAAAAAGATGATGATGCCTGCAGAGATGTTCTTAAATCATTCCAAAGTGTGATAACACAGTAGGAGGAGAATAGTAGGAGGATAAGGAAGTGAATTACTTTAGACAGGTTGAAAAATATGTAGTAAGCAGCCAATGAAAGGCTATACATTTAGACTTACCAGTGTAGTGTAGAAAATATGACCACTTCTCCCACTCAAGGGTTTAAATAGATTGCAAGAAGTTAGACCCAAAAAAAAAATAGATTGCAATGAAATATGAACTTCTAGACATATCAGCTATCTATGAAGAAGCATTAAAACCATGGGAAATTCTGTTACAAAGAGCGGAACTTATTGCTGGCAATTATTTGAAAACAGATCATGTTAACTGTTGTTGGTCTAGTATCAAAACAGCAATAATGCTCATTATCATGGGTCAGTTGAGAGGTCAGTTGCTTGTATGGTTTGAAATGGTATTAATTTGCATTTTAGGTTTAATATAATTGAATTAATCTTGTTGCTGATTCATTCATAATGTTTTTCACTAGGAGTACTTCTTACTAGTTGCTTGATTTACCCAAACAGTATTTCCTTCTGCCATACTATTCGTATTGGTGATTTTGTTTTTGATTTAAAGCAATTGTAATTACATTACGTGTGATATTGAATTCCTTTTCCTAAGCAACACTTAAGATGTTGATTAATTGCTTAAAGTAGTTACATATGTTCCTCTTTGGGAGACTCACCCACCACATCCAGGTGTGCGACCCGGGTCGGGTCCGAATGTAGTTGGAGCGAAGCTCCGGTGAACCGGGCGGGCAATAAAAAAATAAAAAGTAGTTCCATATTTAAATGTTTGTGATTTTTTTTTGAGAACCTTTTGTGAATTTTTTAGAAGTACATATTATTATATGCTTATTTGTGAACCTTATTATCTGTGCTTCAAAATTTGACTTCATTTCACTAACATTTTACCCATAGTAATAGTATTATTTGTTTTTCCTCTCCCTGATTCCACTAGGAGAACTGT
The DNA here is from genome assembly GCA_900322385.1 of Pharnaceum exiguum. NCBI lineage: Eukaryota > Viridiplantae > Streptophyta > Magnoliopsida > Caryophyllales > Molluginaceae > Pharnaceum > Pharnaceum exiguum. The sequence goes on along the minus strand of ONZK01001359.1, from coordinate 47,409 downwards.
ATTTGGTACTCTTTATCTGTTCTGAATTTCTGGCTCATTGAATCCTTGGTTGACCTCGCAAAAAAGGAGTGAACTGGTAAAGTGTGATCAATAAAATGTCTGATTAGTTTGACTGTATGTTTTTTTCCGATTTCTTTCATGATCTACAGTTTCTTTATTACGAAATAGCATTTCAGATAATATGATATGCTCAAATTGTTTGTTCGTGGCTATTGTTTATCCACGGAATATATCGATATAAATGATGCTTCCACAATAGTCTCAGACTCTCAGCTGCCAACAACTATGCTCTCAGCTGACTGCTATGATCAGATAATGTATTTACTAGAGAAGATCCTTGCCCAATAATAAGGGATGCTGGGTTGAAAGCCAAACAATATTTCTAGTATTGTTAAAGCAATTCATAATGCCTTCATAATAACAGTTCAAAAAGAAAACAGAAAACAAAACAAAACATTTGCTTTACGCAGGATGCCATCACCATGCTCTTCACCTTGTCCGCTTGCACAAACATGATCTGGTTGCCCAAGAAGAGAAATCTCGCAGTCTCCACTCAATTTCATTCCGATAAACCAGCTTCAGAGTCGTACCTCAGAGAGCGATAACAAATGATTGTTCTTACATCAATCTAAAGTGTGATAAGACAGTAGAAGTATACTAGGAGCATAAGGAAGTGAAATTCTTTGGACAGGTTGGAAAATATGTAGTAAGCATCCAATGAAAGCCATACTGATACATTTTGACTAAACTCTGCAGACTAGATTAGAGGAAATGTGAACTTAGAAATATCAGCAACCCTTCCGGAAGCACTAAAATCATGATAAATCTGTTACAAAGAACTACTTATTGTTGGCTATTCGGGAGCACCAAGTAAAGGTTATAAATGACACCTCGGAATGAGTTCAGTGTTTCGTTCTTTGCACTCAAGAGGGAAATTTAAAGGTAGAGTAGACCAATCCCAAGGGAAAGTAAAAGAGACCAACAAGAACTACAATACATAGTCTACAGCCTCCACTCCAAATTGGTTGTTTACTCGTCACTACTTTTTTTTTTTCGGATACAAAATTGTCACTATAATTTTAGCAGCAGACAACTAATTCTATATGGAGTATAAGAGAGTTTATCCCAGTTGGAGCATACACATATTTACACATGAAACCAAAAACAATCTCAGCACAAAGGAAACCCTACAAAAGTCAGAGCTCTCAATATACTGCAGAAATAAAAACATCCCCATTCTAGACAGACGACAAGTAGACACTAGCAAGAACCTACAAATCTTTACTTATATAATGCTTTGAAAACTTCAACAACCATTCCCCTTGGGAGATAAGAGCCAGGTATATGACCTTGCTTTACTCTATAATGGCATTACTACAGTTAATATAATAGTTCTATGGAAAACTGGAAATGCAGGCACTCCTAGAAACTCAACTAGTTTGTAGAGAATTTACAAATTTAAGCACGGAAGCATCAGAAGTTAGAACTGACAATCAGGTCGAGTTGGATTCGTGTTCAGGTCATTCTTAAATAGGTTGGCTATCGCTGACCCAAACCTAATCTGTTATATGCATGACGTCAAATTTTCATTCTAAACAAAGCAGCTATAGACACAGTACTTGCACAATTATGACAAAACATGCATGATGTCTACCTAATCTAACACTTGAGGTAATCATAATAGTCAACCACAAACCTTGAGTATTTGGGAATCTAACAATGTACAGACATACAGAACGTGATACAATTTTAAACCAATAAGAAACTAGACATTAATTGCATAAATGATAGGAAGATAATCAAGATTAAGACCTTACACTGGAAAGAAGCACCTCTTAGGAAGATAAACTCAAAGGAGGAAATGTAGCTGGGGCAATAGCACAGACACCTCTTAGGAAGATGCCTAACTCCCTACCAACTTCTTAATCATTCTTCTCTATGCAAATATACGCCTTGTCCACCTAAACTCAACAAATTTATGTCAAGTGACAGGATGGGTCATAGCACGGTAAAAACCAGCACTGACATGAAAAGTTGTCGGCAAAATATTTATATGACATTAGCCTGGCCGGAAGAAAACAAATACACCAATTTCAGCAGACTGCATGCAAGTACGCTTTCAAAAACTAAGAGATAAACACCATGTCCACGCACTCATCTACCACTGAATTTAAAACAGTTCCCCTATAAGATTCAGACTTCAGCATAATTTACCAACATCGATATTAGTAAAATGAGCACAAGCCATTAGAAGGGTTAGAGCAAATAATTTACCCAAACAATCAAGGTTCTCGTCTTTTGTTCATGATGGGCATGCCATGGAAGAATGAGAAGTAGACACGGAACTGATACCAGCGGACCAACAACTCAGGTTCAGGGTTACCGAAAAATCTCCCAACATCAGCGTCCGCTAACCTAAGGAAGAAGAAAAGAATAAATTGTTATAATAAATAACATAAGGTCGAGAATTCCTAAGGAAGAAGACACTTCTATTAAAAGATGATTCCAGTCACTTCCATGGACAAGAGTACTAAGTACAAGACCATGGGAACACAAACCCGAAGACTCTCCCATTCTGCAATATTATCTCCAGTTCATATGGACAAGATAAAGGGTCTATCACTTCCACCAACACGCTTCACAAGACCAGCAGAAGTTCCCATGTGGAAATAATAACCATAGCAGTATGAACCTTCCTGTCTCTTGGGCTCTTGGCATTGTAACCCGGCAAGAGCAATAGTATCTCTGAAATATGAATTTCATGTAGCAAAACCTAACGCCAGATAAAAAGTGCAGCCATACTTCTTAAAACAGAAAAAGAAGATCAAATATATGTGACAAGTATATAGAAAACAATGAAATGAGGCTTCAACCCTCTGAAAGTAAGTAACACCGGTCGCTTCAATCAGAGAAGAAGAAGATAATACCATGCTTTGGTAAAGGTACACAATATCTATCTAGCTGGCCAATACAACTATGACATAAAGTAAACAACCAAATTCATGATTGAAACAATTGAAAGTAAATTTAGCAAGTAAATAATCCAAATGTACGTGTGCAAAGGGTATAACAATTTCCTTCATGATCAACATGACATAACATCAATGTATGTTAAAGGCTTACCTCCACCTTATTAATTCCCTCACAAACCACAATAACATCAGATAGATGACTCCTTTCTCATAGCTGCACATACCAATCTGCCAAATAACATTATCACAAGCAATTAGAATCACCATTTACAGTATCCTAAAGATCCCACCTTTATAAAAAGAAAGTGTCAAAGTTAATATCTTTAATGGAAAAAAGATGACAACTGTATTTATTTTCCTCACTGTTAGGGAAAACTGTTTCTGGGTATTTCTGGGTTTTGTCATAAGGTAAGAGCTTGGCAATCAGATTACCATGAAATCATCAACTCTCTTGTTGCGAATTGGTATTTTAGTTAATAATGTTCCTAAAGTGAATAAACTCTTCCCTTTACCATGAGGATCGTTACCGTTCTTACTTCTTAGAAGAACGAGTGAGAGAGTAATATGG
>ONZK01001359.1:0-16632 GCA_900322385.1 Pharnaceum exiguum | reverse complement strand
AACATATATCATTAGTCACATTTTTCATGCCATTAGTCAGCCCCTTTATAATTAGTCACCAATCCACAAGGTGTACCTAAGACTTGCTAGATATATAAACATGTTTAGAAGCTCTTAAAAAATATAAATATATTTAAAGATAACTCTTAAACAATTTAATTGTTTTTATTAATACATTAAAAAGAAAATGAATGAACAAATCACGAAAGGTTGAGAATAAAGTGGTACACGGATTGATTCACCATTTAAGATATCAAAACTCTTTTGCCTTCTTTCCATATCGATCAAAATTCATTCAGTTTTATTTCCAGAATGGTCGCATTGAATCTAGTTTGTCCAAGTTCACCAGTAATGTAGTATTCGAAGTTACTCACTAGCTAGATTTACTCGCAGACTTCATTTTGATCTGATCTTGAATGCCTAGCGAGCGAATTAATTACTCCGTACTGATAATGATTATATCCCATTTCTTAATATCAAGTTTGCTAAATGATCGAGCCGCGCTCTGAATTAAAGAGAAGCTTAGAAGCTAGCGTAACGACATTTCAACGACTTCCCGCCACTATAACTAATTTTCTGACGTGGAACGTGAAAATAACGAACTCATATGGCGTAAATACCAGAACCGCATAACGTATAACATTTGTTCAGGGGCAAGCATATATTTGTGCTTTATTTATATCACATGCATTCTCCTATCAACTACTCATATATATACTGATGATCAACCCCAGAAATATTGTGACAGAAAACATTCACCATTTATTTCTCAAACACCCAATTTAGTATCAACTCCATTCTCTCTCCACTCTTGACTCTCCAAAGTCCAAACCCACAAGAACTAACAATCCAATCAAGATTACATTAAAAACATATCATATCCCTCAATCATCACCAGCTAGAAAACCACATAACTAATCTCTTGCTAAGTCCGTTTTCTATCGATTGCCAAGATGATATACTCACTGGTTATGCAATTCGACGAGGTACGTCAAGCACTCATGTGCTTTAGCGCGATCTCAGAAACTACTGCTTACATCACGTACATCCCCCGCGTCGGAATCTTGTGGACCGCTCGAGGAGACAACGATCGTCTGCCAGTTATGTTGAGTATGCATGCAGAGAGCTACGACCTTACCACGCTCGACCTGCGGGGTACTGAACCGTTAAAGACTGATCTCACCTTTGACGTTCGTGAGTTATTTGACATGGTACGCATGGATGTACCTGCTGGTTGTGAGCTGCACTTTTACATTGATCCTGATAATCCTGAATTTCTGCTTGTTCTCGTTGAAGAAGGTAAGATGTTATATCATTCTCTCATCTATCTTTAAAATTAGAATAGCTTTAATTATTATTCATAAAATTAAACAGAAAATGATTATCAAGTAAATCTTGATTGTAATAATTATATGCATTATCTATTGAAAATACAAAAAGATAAATCAGCTGTACATATATATATGCGAGACTTATAGGTACTTAATTACAGTAAAGATTTTCTTGATCTTAATTGCGTCTTTAAATATGTATATATGGGCTGTTTACTATTTTACTTGTTTAGTTGTTCATATACTTGCTTCTTGATCATAACTGGCAACTTGCTTCTTGATCAGTCTTGATATGATGAATTGAGCTGCAACTTTATCATATGTACGGTTTTCTTTTTCTTTCAATTTCCACCGAAAAGAGAAATTGATTGCATTATTTCTACTCATTCATTTATATCTTCGCATGGAAATGCTTGGTTCTTTTAATTTCTTCAAACATGGACTTTTTTAATTTCTTCTTTGTATAATTGTATCATAGTATTCCTCTGTTTCTTATGTTGGAGTGCATCAAGCCATTAAGCTATACATGTAGATCAGTAGATGTGTCGTTCAAGTTCATCTTTTTCTTCTTTCTTCTTTTTTTTTTAAGCAGAAATGTTAGTTACACCTATATGTATTTTTGCTTATGAATACGTAGGTGGTATGACGCACCAAACAATAGACTGCCATTTGGTTGCTGAACACCAAATTGGCTCTGAGGACTTAATTCCTGAGATTGAAGGGGACGGTGATGACTTTCTATTTGTACTGCCAAATGGTTTGATGAGAAGTGCCTTGGGATATTCACATTGAGAAGAAACTGCAAGTAAGCCCCGGCCAATTTCTACTGGAACGAAAAAAATAAATTATTCATTTCATTTATAATTAAATATCGGTTCTAATTAGGTTTTTCTGACTATACGTGGTATCTTTTTCACAATCATTTCTATAAAATTTATTTTTCAAGTTGTCCCCTCAAAAAAGAAATAAACTTTTCTGGTTGTTCTGGAGTGTTTTCGCATGTTATGGATCTATCAGTACGGTGTAAAACGTTTTTCCTCAATTTTGAGAACAAATATGGTCATGGTTTATAAAATATTTCTTTTAAAACGTTGGTACTTAATTTTTAATGTTTCTTTTAATTTCTGAGAACAAATAATAGCAACTTATTAAAATTTGGAAACGTGATATTAAGTGGTCTGTTCTCTAAAAAATAAAAATTGCGTAGTCTGTAAGAATTAAAAGCATTTGATGTTCACTATTGGTGCCAAGCTAAGTGATGGAAACCTTAACTAATACTCGTACAGTACTATTTATTTGGCACTCAAAAGTGTTTTATTAGAAATTAGGACACTTATGTTTTTTAATTGTAAATTTTAGGACTTCGAGCTCCCTATTGCAATATTGTTCAAAGAAAATTCTTTTGGTAGTTTTTGTATGTATTTTAAACTGCACCAAGTGTATATAAGATTTAAACTTTTAATCAGCTACGTTTTTTTTAAGTACAGTAATTTTTTTTAGAATAACTTGCAACCATTGTTTGATATCATGTGCGGACCTCTTGACAGAAGTTTTTTTTTGGTTCATTATACTACTTGATTCTGTCATATATCCAATGTACTTAATTTCTCATTCTCATCTCCTCATATAATTTTTTTTATATATATATTTTTTTAAATTCTGTTATATATGTTTATTTTTAATTTTTCTTAGTGGAAGACTTATAATGTTAATAATTCTGTCTTTCTTATTACATCGTAGTTGCTTTGATCACTTGGGGACATCTCTGGATGATATGTTGTGGAGATCGGAGGGAAATTTTCTGCCAGGTATATACAAGATATATGATTCAATCCATTCGTTTTGGTAGTAGTATAACAGCTTGATTATATTACTCTAATTGGAAAATATGAATATATAAATATCTCATATGTTAGTACTTACGGAGTAGCAGTACGTATCCCCTCGAAAGAAAACTAATAATTGTGTAATGACTCAAAATGTAAATCAATAGCGAAAAACTGACAATAAGATCTATAATTTCACAGGTATTTGTTCCACCTGGATGGCAGCCACCTTATATGGGCTATCGTATCTCATTTCACCGCAATCATCAGAATACTTGGACAAATCGTGCATTTCACCTCACAGATCGAGATCCGGTCTTCATTGGAGGTTCGCCCCCAGTGGCATCTATTATTCTGAATGACAACATGAACTTGTCTCTCTATATGGCTTGGGATTCCTTTGTCCAGCCTCAAGCACTGCCTTAGAGCAAGCAATTGGCGCAAGGAAGAAGAAATTTGTGCATTGATCGATATCTCGTGCCTTAGAACAAAACTTTTCGATCTGTTTCTGATAGTATAACGTTTGCCACAGTACTTCATTTTCGCTATGGAAGGACTATGGGTTGATCACTCATCATATAGTCGATCATTTGCGTAGATGTAATTAAATATATCAGTTGCTGTCAAACTTGCAACTATGGATCACAAATAATGTTGACAGAGATGATCTGTATTCGTTCTGTTTCATTTGGGTTTGACTTGTAGTTACCAAGCATATCCTTTTTAAATTGGATTTGAGTTCAAGTATATTTTTCTTTTCGAGTTGATTTATCATATTAGTGTTTAGAGTACTAATTGTTCACACAAAATACTATGCGTACATGATTTATATATGCGACATTGAAAATAGAGCTATAGATTTGAAGGCACTTGCATAAAATTTGATCATTAAAGAACTAAAGAAGCTAGCATAGTGATTTTTTTTCTTGGTTAGCGACCATATTCATTCTCACTATAGTACAAAATTAAAATCATTTAGCATAAAAGGTTTCTACTAATCATTCACTCTATTATAAAAGTACTAATTGTTGATTAAAGTTTTGTGTCAAATTAAACGAGTATAGAAATGCATTAGGCCTAAAATTATCTCTCCTTGATGTTTACATTACGTCCTTTGCATGTTCGTAATGAGTTTGGCTTAAAATATAATCGACTTGGATCAAATGAGGGTGTGTTTTGCTCGGTTGAAATTAACTGAAAAAAACTAACTGAACTAAAAAGAAACTAAAGACAATTATAATTATATATAACTAACATTAAAATGAAATGAAAAAACCTACTGATTTGAATTGAAAAAAACTGAACTATAGTATTCCGGACGAACAAAACATAGCCTGAGTCGCTCAAGTTAGCCTGTAGTCCCTGTTATCTCATTGGGATTATCATAAATACCTTTCTTAGAAGAGAGATGATTATACACTCACTCAAAACTTAGTAAATAAAGACAAATATATGTAGTTAAATAAGGGGGCCATGCACGTACGGTAGCGTACGTAATTCATACGGAGTAGATAGCAGCAGATAGCTTATTCATCTTACTTACAATTGGACACAAGATTTTATGTATGCCACATAAGCTCACACCTCATTTAATTTACAATTCTATTTTCACTTCTATATTATCCATATAAATTTATTACAACTTTGTATAAGAACTTTAAACTGATGCACAACTATTATGTCATTCAACTAACTAAACAATTTCTAATTTCCCATCATATATTAATATATTTTTATTACTTTTTTTTTTGGTCAATAAAATCAATTTTATTAAAACCAAAAGCCATGAAGTACAAAGTTGACGTTTTTTGACTCTAGTCAACTCTCTCATACAATGCTTAATATTTACATATCAAACTCCCTAATCTCCTAGTTAATGTTAATCAGTAGCAAACTATTAGCCACCTTCCAGGAAGGGTTCTAACAGTCACCTCATCATTTTAGCACTAGGAAATATACATGCTAAGGGTAAAAATTTAGAGTTTCGAGCTCCTGCTTCCACTTTCTTCTCTTTGCACCTCGACAGTGAACCTCTTGAACTATTCTGCAGATCACTACTTCAACAGTAGCATGTTTGCTTTGGAACCGTACTGCATTCCTCTCTATCCATAACTGATAAATCACAGCTGCAAATACAGTCCCCAGGATTACATTTCTAGGCTTTCTACTATGTAACTTAGCAGTCATCCATGCTACTTCTGTCCCCCAAGCTGAAATTGTTCTTCTGAATCCCATCCAACACAGCAACTTCCTCCATACTGTTCTTGAATAAGGACATTCAAAAAACAAGTGCTCCAAAGTCTCTACTGATGATTGGTTGCACAGTTTACAGCATGTATCAATTTGTATCCCCCATTTTGTGACCCTATCAGCAGTACTGAGCCTACCATGCAAAGCCAACCACAAGATGAACTTATGCTTAGCTTGTTGTCCTTCACAAAAAATTAAATTTTTCCAGGGAACTTTTGGGTATTGAGGCAACAGATACAAGTATGCCTTTTTGATACTAAATTTCCCTTTCTGCACAAAAGTTCTCAAGATACTCACTATATCATTTACACCAGGAAACCATTTCTTAATACTCAGAAATTTTCTCACAACCCAACTAGCATTGGATGGAATAGTCAAGTTGTTTATGTCTTGATTTCTGATGTAATAGCTATGAACCCACTTAATCCACATGGAATTTTTTTCCTCTGCAATAGACCATAGATGTTTACAGATAGCAGCACAGTTCCATAGTCCTATACTTAAGATATTAAGGCCACCTGTGGAAATAGGCTGGCATATCTTTTCCCATGCTATCAAGGCCCTCTTTGAATCACAGAACTGTCCAGTCCAAAGAAAGACTCTACAAGCTTGCTCAATTTGCTTCACCACTTTCTTTGGAAGAACAAAAATTTGGGACCAGTAAGTCTGTATACTAAACAACACACTTTTAATCAACAAAACCCTACCACCATAAGACAAGAACTTAGAAGTCCAACTCTTGATTCTAGCAACTATCTTCTCAATCAAAGGCTTATACTGTATAACAGATAGTTTTTTAGAAGACAAAGGCACTCCCAAGTAATGAAAGGGTAGTTGTTCCTCTCTAAAGCCAGTTGCATTCAAAATGAGCTGTTTTTCTACAGGGGAAACTCCTGACATATAAATTGAACTTTTGCCTTGATTATATCAGAAAACTTTTCAAAAGCTTGCATGAGTAATTTCACAGAGATATGGTCACCTCTACAAAATAGCATCAAATCATCTGCAAAACAAGTGTGCACTATCCCAAGTCTGCCACACTTTGGATGATAGTTGAAATCTGGAATGCTATGTAGTGGGCTCAAACATCTCCCCAAATACTCCATTGCCAACACAAAAAGATAAGGGGACATGGGATCACCCTGTCTCAACCCTTTCTTTGCAACAAATTTCTCAGTCATACCCCCATTCACCAATATACAATATGAAACAGTTGTTACACAAGTCATAATTCTCTGTACAAAACTACAAGGAAATCCAAACTCCATTAGTAGTTCATGCAAAAAATTCCAATCTAGAGAATCATAAGCTTTCATAAGGTCTATTTTCAAAGCACATCTTGGGGATAATGTACTTCTAGTATAGCCTTTTAACAGTTCACAACAAAGTGTAACATTATCAAAAATTTGTCTACCCTCTATAAAAGCAGATTGAGCAGGACTAATCAGATTATCAATTACCTCTTTGATTCTATTTGTTAAAATTTTAGAGATAATTTTATAGAGGGTGGTACAACAGGCTATGGGTCTAAATTCCTTAACATAATTAGGTTTTGCTATCTTAGGAATTGTAGTCACCATTGTACAGTTTATAGCTTTAAGCAACTTGCCAGTTTGAAAAAATTGCATAACAGCTATACATACCTCTTCTCCAATGATCTCCCAGTATTGTTGAAAGAATTCTGCTGTAAATCCATCAATTCCTGGTGCTTTATCACAAGGGAGTTGGAATACTGTCTTCTTAACTTCTTCTGCAGTTACAGGTCTCAATAGAGATTGTTGTTGCTGAACAGTTAAACAAGTTCCCCTTCTGATTATCTCAATATCAATAGCTTTTGACACCAAAGCAGGCTTCCCCATGAGATTTTTATAGAACTGAACAAATTCATTCTGCACATCTTTTGGCTCAAATAATCTGTCACCATTTGAGTTCAGAATAGAAGTAATTCTGTTCCTATTTCTCCTGGCAAGAAGTTGGGCATGGAAGTATTTAGTATTTTGATCCCCTGCTTTCAACCAAGTAGCTCTTGATCTTTGTCTGATGATCTTTTCTTCAATGTCTCTCCACTTATCAAGCTGTATAAGTAGGTCCTTTTCTTTTTCAATAAGGACACCATTGAGAAGATCATTTCTCAATTGATTTTGAACAGAACTTAACTCATGCTGCAGTTCAACAATCTTCTTCTCAGTATGACTGATTTCTCTATTCAAACCTTTTGCTTGCACTGCTAAACTCTTCAGTTTACTCCAAATCTTAAACATATTATGACCCTGCACTTCTGTTTGCCAGACAGTATGCACAAGTCCTTTGAAGTCAGCATGTTCAAGAACAACATTGTAAATTCTGAATGGAAATTTAACATCTATACTTGATCTCCCAGTGTTCAAAGAAATAGCAGAGTGATCTGAGAACAATGGGTTCATATATATAGCCTCCAAGTCACCATAGTGCATCATCCAATCAGCATTACCAAGAATCCAATCAATATGTGAATAAATTCTATTAATTGATTCCTGTTTGTTACACCAAGAAAATTCCCATCCAGAACTTTTAACATGATTCAACCCTAGTGTATCTATACACTGTTGGAAATCCCTAACTTCAGCATGATGTACTGGGGCCCCATTCAGTCTATCATTAGGAGATAATACAGAGTTGAAATCACCCCATTATCAACCAAGCTCCCACAACATTAACAGCAATACTATTCAGGCCCTGCCATAAATCTATTCTTTCCTGAACAGTATTCTTACCATACACAAAAGTGATATAGCTACTAAAATTACCATTGATCTCTTTAACAAAGCAATGAATAAATTGACCATGAACTTCTAGGACTTGCACATCAACACTATCTTCTTTCCAAACAATCCAAATCCTACCATTTGGAGAATCCTGATAGTTCATAACATATTTACAAGAAGGTGCTATTTTTTGAATAATATTTTTTGCATTTTTTTCTTTAACTCTAGTCTCAAGACATGCTATTATATCTACATTATTATTAAGCAAAAAGGATTTAAGCTCTTTTTGCTTTTGAGGCTTATTACAGCCTCTAACATTCCAAGAAATAATCCTCATGGGGGAGGTTGTGGGTTTGCAGGACCCACTATTTGTTCAGTTTGAGCCATACCTTGGTTTCTTTGTAGAATAGCACTATAAGACAGTTGCTGTGAATCACCTTCTCCATGTTTATCTGCCATTTGCTGTTGATTAGAGTGAACAACAACATGCCCAGGACTTACATCAGCTTGGACTTGATGCACATTTTGCACAGGTATTTCCTTCTCCTTATCATGATTGACAGGAGGCCTTGGCATCCACTGCTGTCTCACTTTCTTCTTTCTCCTCCTTTGTTGTTGAAAGACAAGACTTGTATCAACTTGCTCTTGTTGTCCACACTCATCCTCTAAATGTCCCCATTTAGCACATTTGGTACAAAATCTAGGTTGCCAGTCATAATCAACAACTTGATTGTACACAGTTACTCCATTATGAACAGGTACCATTTTGGGGAGAGGCTTTGTGATATCCATTTCAACAAGGACTCTCGCATATGAAACTCTTCCAAACTCAGCAGTGAGCCTATCCGCAAACAAAGGCTTACCCAAGAAACTTGCTATTCTGCTCAAATTCTCAGGAGTCCAACAATGAAGAGGCAGATTATAGAATTTAGTCCAAAGAGGAACTATACGAAAATCTTCCTTTTCAAATTGGAAATCTGGAGTCCATTGCCTCAAAATTAATGGTTTATTATTTACATAATAATAACCATTCTGAAAGATAGTCTCTTTATCATCAACAGAGAAGAACTTGAATAAGAAATAACCTTTATCATGAAGCAGTACCCTAGGTTCTGTAACTGACGTCCAAACACCCTTAACAAAGTTAACCATATCTTTAAAATTAGGTGTTGCATCTAAAACATAACCTATCAACGTTGACTGCCATTCACTTTCTGCTTTTTTCATCTCCTCAAGATTCAATTGCACAATTGTTTTTCCATCAACAATTTCAGGCGCAATAAAGTTAAGAGTCATACCATTAGGGGCTCTATTTTCTTTTGCTACTTCCCCCGGCTGTGCAGATGGCGGCGTTGCAGTAGTCGTTGAGAACAATCTTCGCACTGGACCATCGCCACCAACCAAAGGAACATCTGAAATTGGATGGGGTAAAACAATCGATGGGTTAGGGTTTTCAATTGAAACGTGGTTTTCTATAGAAACATTGTTTTGATCATTATTTGGATTTATGGGATTAGATTGGGGAGTAGTATTTGTTGGGATGTGTTGTGGAATTGAATTAGGTGTTTTTTGTGATGGTGTTGCGGTTGTTTTTTTAGGTTTTCGACCTCTTCTCGCCATGTTCCCCTCTCAACGATGTTACTGTTTCGTTACAGACAAAAATCGCCAAGAGAGGTGTTTCGTGTTTCTCACGGTTATTTTTATTACTTTTGATTGGTATAATTAATTTCAAGGAGGGAAAAAATAATTTAATAAACCAAAATTTGGAGGAGAAAAAGAGAGTTGTAAGGTAAGTGCCAAAGTTGTTACGTTACATGTTATCCCTTTAATTTTGGTTGCAAATCTCTTACAATTCAATAATATTATATAGAGATAAACTTGCCAAAAAAGTATGTTGTACGATCGTGCCGCTGAATTAAAGAGAAGCTCAGAAGCTAGCGTAACGACATTTCAACGACTTCCCGCCACAGTAACTAATTTCCTGACGTGGAACGTGAAACTAACGAACTCGTACGCCGTACATACCAGGGCGTATAACATTTGTTCAGGGGCAAGCTTATATACTTCAATACTTGTGCTTTATCATATGCATTCTCCTATCAACTACTCATATATATACTGATGATAGATGAACCCCAGAAATATTGTGACAGGAAACATTCACCATTTATTTCTCAAACACCCAATTTAGTATCAACTCCATTCTCTCTCCACTCTCCACTCTCCAAAGTCCAACCCACAAGAACTTACAAACCAAGATTACATTAAAACCATATCATATCATATCCCTCGATCACCATATAGCTAGACTACCATATCACTAATCTCTAGCTTGCTTACATAAGTCTGTTTCCAATCGATTTCCAAGATGATCATATACTTACTGGTTATGCAATTTGACGTGGTACTACGTCAAGCACTCAGGTGCTTGAGCGCGGTCTCAGAAACTACTGCTTTCATCACGTACTTCCCCGGCGTCGGAATCGTGTGGATCGCTCGAGGAGACAACGATCGTCTGCCAGTTGTGTTGATTTTGGAAGAAGAGAGCTACGAATTAACCACAGTCAGTCTGCTGGGACCTCAACAACCGCTGCTCATTATTCTCACCTTTAACATCGCAGAGTTATATGCCATGGTACGCTTTATTGTACCTGCTGGTTGTGAGCTGCACTTTTACATTGACCCTGATACTTCTGAATTTCAGATTAATCTTAGAACACAAGGTAATTCTCTCATCTATCTTTATAATTAGAATAGCGTTACGTTATTTATTATCCATGAAATTAAACAGAAAAATTATAATGAAGGAAATCTTGATTTTTATATGCATTAAACAAAAAGATATTTCAGCATGTAAATGTACACATATGTGCGAGTAGTTACAGCTAGTAATGATTTTCTTGATCTTGCTTTTTTTGTTAAATGTATTTATGTGGGTTGTTTAGTATTTTACTTGTTTAGTTGATTATACTAACTTGCTTCTTGATCAGTCTTGATCTGATGAATTGATGAATTGTGCGGTAACTTGATCATATATACGGACTACAATTTTTATTTTCTTTCAATTTCCGTCCAAAAAAGAAATTAAATGCACTCTTTCTAATAAACAATTTATATCATCGCATTGAGATGTTGGTTCTCTTTATTTCTTCAAACATTATGGACTATTTTATTTTCTTCGATATATCGTAGTGTTCCTCTGTCTTATGTTGAAGTGCATTAAGCTATACATGTAGATGTCTCGTTCAAGTTGTTTTTTCTTCTTTTTTCTTTAATTTTTTAAACAGAAATTTTAGTTACACGTATATGCATTATTTTTGCTGATGAATTAATACGTACGTAGGTGGTGTGCTGCTCCAAACAATAGAGTGCTATGAAGCTGCTCCACACCAAATTGGCCCTGGCTGGTTTCCTGCAATTCTAGGAAACCAGGGAATTGTGTTTGAAATACCAAATGATTTGATGAGAAGTGCCTTGGGATATTCACAACGACAAGAAACTGCAAGTAAGCCCCCGGCCAATTTCTACTGGAAAATTTTTCATTTCATTATTTAATTATATCGGGGTCTGATTAATTAAGTTTTTCTAACTACATATGCGTGCTATCTGCTTTATAATCTCCTTTCAAAAAAATAATTCTTTTTTACAATCTTTTCAATGAAATTTACTTTTCAAGTTGTCCCCTCAAAAAGAAATGAACTTTTCTCGTTGTTCTGGAGTGTTTAGAATGTTTATGGATCAGTAAGGTGTAAAACGTTTATAGTCAATTTTGAGAACAAATGTGGTTGTGGTTTATAAAACGTTTCTTTTAAAATTGTTGAAACACCGTTTTTCCTCACTCAAGGCCACTTAAATTTTGGAAAGGTGATTGTAGTATAGGAGTATTTATTAACAGTCCTTTCCCGCGCTTAGTTCTACTGAATTAAGTGGTCAGTTCTCTCACACAAAAAAAAACATTAATAAGTAGTCTGTAAGAGTTAAAAGCATTTGATGTTCACTATTGGGTCTAAACAAGTGATGGAAACCTTATAAACAAGTGATTGAAACCTTACACTAAAAAAAAAGCTACTAGATCGCACCCAAAAAAAAGCTACTAGATGTCGTAATTTTTTTGACTTCGAGCTCCTCTATTTCAATATTTTTCGAAGGAAATTCTCGTAGTTATTTTTTCTTGGGAGTTAAACTACACCAAGTGTATTAAAAATATAAAATAATAAGCTAATCCTATCCAAAAAAAATTTAATCAGCTAAACGCATGACCGGCCCTTGTTCAATGTGCTGATTCTGCAGAAACTTTCCGGTCTATCATTTATTTGCCTAGTGTTTCACTGCAGAATTGTGATTTTTTTTTAGAACGTGCATTATAATTTGTACTTGCGACTATTTTTTTTTATTTTTTCGAGAACAACTTGCAATCGAAATTAGATAATATGTGCGGACCTCTTGACAGCTTTTTTGGTTTATTATACTACTATTATTCTTCCATATGTCCAATGTACTTGAATTGATCCCCTAAAAAAAACCAATGTACTTGATTCTCATTCTCATCTCTTCATATACATGTTTTTTTAGTTTTTTTTTAATCTGTAATATATGTTTAATTTAAGTTTTTCTAATAATTGGAATTTTTAATAGAGTTCAGAATTAAAATGTTATTATTTCTGTCTTTCTTACTTTGTAGTTGCTTTGATCTCTTGGGGACATTTATGGATGATATGCTGCGGAGATCGTAAGGAAATTTACTGCCAGGTAATATATACGTACAGATATATGCATGATTCATTCTGGTAGTCGTATACTAGTATAACAGCTTCATTATATTTGCTAATTGCCTAATTGGAAAATATGATCTCAACATCTCATACGCAGTATGAGTATGAGAGTATCCCTTCAAAAGAAAAATAATAAGTGTATAATAGTACCGTTAATCGATCTGTTACCTATATATGACTCAAAATGTATATCAATAGCGACAACTGAAAATCTATATTTTCGCAGGATGTTGTTCCAGCTGGGTATCAGCCGCCTTATGTGTGCTATCATATCTCATTTCACCTCGATCATCAGAATACTTGGATAAATCGTGCATTTCGCCTCACAGATCGAGTCCTCATTAGAGGTGCGCCCCCATTGGCATGTTTTGCTATGAATGACAGCATGAACTTTTATCTCGTGATGGATTGGGATTCCTTTGTCCAGCCTCAAGTATTGCCTTAGCTTAGAGCAATTGGCGCAAGGAAGAAGAAATTTGTCCATGGATATCTTGTAGCCCTCCCTTGTACAAATCTTTTCTGTTTCTGATAGTATAACGTTTGTCAACTAGATCAGTACTAAACTTGGGGTACGTGGGGCAAACTCTTTCTTGCCACAATACTTCATTTTCCATGTTCAAGGAATATGGGTTGATCACTCATCATATAGTCGATCATGTGTGTAGGTGTAATCAAATATATCATTTACGTACTGTCAAACTTGCAACTATGGATCTGTTTCATCATTTGGTTTTGACGTGTTGTTAACTTGTTACCAAGCATGTGCGCGCTTTTACAATTTGATATATGAGTAGTATATTTCTCTTTTGGAGTTGGATTTGAAATATTGATGTATTTGTAGCCTTTGTAGGCATGTAGCGGAGTACTAATTGTTCACCAAAAAATTACCAAAGGATTTATATATGCAAATGCAACAATGTAGAGTTAAGAGTTACTTGCATAGAAAAAGATCATTAAAGAAGGTCTAGTGATTTTTTTTTCTTCGTCTGTGACAATATTCATAGTTACTGTAGTACACAAATAATTTCATTTAGCATATAATTTTTATGCTAATCATTCACTAATTCACTCCATTATTTATTACATCTCCAATAAAGACCATTTGTCCACCGCTAAACTTTTAAGTCTTAACTCATTGCGACCACCCAATTGCCAAGATACGGCCCGGGTGATTTTTGTCAAAGTATTACAATACGGGGAAAATTTGTGTGAGTCATTAATAGCCATTAGTTTGTACTCGTACTTTATAATTTATTATAGTTTCACTCGTTGTAAACTTACAACTGCTGTATTAAAGACTAGTTGATGAGAAACAGTCACACAGACACAAAGATCATCATAATTACGACAAGCCATACCGTACGGCGTACGCCTGAGAAGGTGTACGTACTACTCCACGGCATATCTCAAGTTAAAAAAATTCTCAAAAAATAATAATCACTAATTCTTTGGAAAGATTCACAAATCGATTTGAAAAGGTCACTACTATTTTTTTTTTACACCCAAAAATTGTGTGAACCGGTTTCATATATATGAGATTGGGTATTAATGACCCATCTGATAATTAATAATGAGCCCTCGAGTAAACAATAATGACCCCCCTTATCCAGTATCTTATATAAAATAGGTTCAAACAAATCTTTCTCTCTTTTTTTATAGGATTGATGATGATGTTTGCGATAAATTAGTGAATGTATTGGGTGAGAAAGAATTCATGCGTTCAAATTAGTATTTTTTGTGTTTCTACAGGAGTAAGTATGTATAATACATTTTTTTTGGATAAATGATGAAGTTTTTTTTGGATAAGGTCACCTTGTTGGCCACGACTCGAATCGATTTGACTTAGACTCGACTCATCCCGATTTCGACTTACAAAAAATGTGAAATTTTAATCGAACCGTTCATAACGATTTGATTTCAAAACTCAATTTGGCAAAATAACTTCTAAAACCTCAACCTGAACCGAACTAGCTAGGACATTCGACTTCGGCTAGACAATCTTACAAAATCGCAAGCCAATCCGTACTCGACAAATTGAATGTAACTCAATTCGACTTGTTGTTTCATAAAAAAGGCACTTGATTCGGAAGATCTTAATTAAACATAAAAAGTAAACCATAAAAAAAGATAAGATGGCTTTTTTCTTACTAAATATTGACCATTTCATTAATTAATAATCCAAAAGAAGTTAATTTGATTCCGATTTGACCCGACTTGAACCAAATCAACGAATCGATTTGACCCAAATGAACGGCTCGATGCAAGTCGCTTTTGGACCGACATATGACCGATTCGACTAGAATTGATTCGTCATTAAACCGTCGTCACGTCGGCGATATCCGTTTTGATTCAACGTCGATAACATTCACGACCAATTTATATATCGACTCGATTTACAGCGGCTTGATTTGGGTTCGGTTTTTGACTACAAAACCTACATTTGGCCAGCTGTAATATGTAATGTATAACTTCTCTACAAAACAATCGTCTAGATTATTATTACATAGACAGCCCAGAGAGGATCTACCGATCTAGTGAGCCACCACTTAACCTTGACATGACTCCATCCTACTGACCATTAAACACGTTAATAATAATTTCATTTAAAAAAAAGTTAATTAAAATAATCAAATCACACTCCTTTCTTCTGGAGAGACAGTAATAAAGTCGAAAGGTTAGTGTTTCAAAAAAGGGAAATAAAATAAAATAAAAGTGAATTACCTTGAAATCAAATTCGATCAGATAAATAACTGAATTTAAAATTAAAATTTCATTAATTTGATATTTATATTTTCTCTCTGATGGTTATTGTATGATGGAAATGGAGTATCTGATAGAAAACCCATATAGCCAAATGGACCGTCGACCTAGAAAAAGACCCAGAATTACCACCTGGGAAACTCCCCAATCTTCCAAGGTAACAATTTTCCCTTTTTTAAATTCCATTTTATTTTATTTGCTTTTTTTTTTGTTGGAATTTAGAAACGGAATTTTCATGAAATACCCCTCACCTTTAATGAAATTCACAGTATACCCAAATAATTTAATCACTGTTCACGGTACCCTTCAGCTTTAAAAATTTTGAACCCGGTAACCACTGCTCTCACGATAAGCTGACGGCGTCATTTTTTTATACAAAAAGACAGATATAGCCTTTGCACTCACACTGCAATGCCGCCAAGTGGAAACTGGAAAAAGACTCTCCTTTTCTTTTCTTTCCTTTCATTTCATTTCTATTCACCTCTAACCTCTTTCTTCCTCCCTCACCTCTGTTTCAGCCAACCCATCTCATCATCTTTTTCTTTTTTTTTGATAAATCTTCCAAAACCCAATTAAAATTACTTCATAGAAATAAAGACAGTAACTCCTACAAAGGCTCTAAAGGCATGTAGTTGAATCAAAAAAAGGGACTTGCGTTGTTGTTGGAAGTCGACAAGAGCATTCCTTTGAGAAGATTAAAGGTACTTAATTTCCACATCTAATCACCCCTAAAATTGCTAACCACTTTAGTTTGCACCATTCAAACCACCCACAAACCATACATTTGAAGTACAAAGCTTGAAGATGTTTCTCAGATTCAGAGGATTGAATGTGATGAGAAATAAGCCCCAAAATCACTAGAATTAACTAGGACAACTAGCAACTTAATATTCTCAAGAAAGAACCAAACTTTATCAACCAATATCAACACCACAATACTCAATGAAGA
>ONZK01001358.1:42759-58888 GCA_900322385.1 Pharnaceum exiguum | reverse complement strand
ACCCCTATACAACTGTAAAATGACCCCCATACAACTGAAAAATGACCCCCATGTTAAAACTGAAAAATAACCCCATACAAAATGAAAAATGACCCCCCATGTTAAAACTGAAAAATGGCCCCCATACAACTGAAAAATGACCCCATAGTATAAAAAAAAAAAAACCGTCGCACACTAACCTTAGTGTGAGACGATCTCACCCAAATTTTTGTGTACAAAATATGATAGGTCAGCCACCCGGAGGTCCACAAAAGTTTTTTCCATGCCACTCCAAAGGTATGTATGGTTAAAAAAATTTGTTTAAAAAAGGTTTCGTATATGAGAAAGGGTCACTAATGACCACCTTAAGTCATTAATTAACATTTTCTATCCTTACTGACACAGTGTGTATTTGGCAAGCCATTTTCAAAGCTTATTTTCAAAACTTATTTCATAATAATCTCCAACTTAACAATAATTTTTGTTTGGTAAGAAATTAATCTGAAAAACAAAATCTGAAAAAAAAAGCTGATAATCTCATAAATAAGCTCAATTCAGCCGCTCTTTGAAACGCTCTAATTCTAAGCGTTCCAAAGCGTTTGTGAGCTTCTTCTTTTTTTTTTCCCTGGTTACCCCTTCCTTTAGTTTTTTTTGGCCAAAGATAAAAAAACACACTACCCCAGGTCTGTAGCCTACTACGTACTGTACTGGCGTACTCACGTAGTCACTAGTCAGTAGTCACGTCCTAACCCCCACGTCCCATACTCCCAATTGCAAACAAGATACAGTAGTTTATCTTTTCCGCATATCTGGCTGCTTCTTTTTTCGCATACAGTCGGGGGAATTGGTTTTGTAGCATGTTTGTAACCAAAATTTAGTAATAGACATTCAATTCAGTTTAGTTTAACGGGCATGTTCTTGACGAATTAAGTCCAATTAATTCTGTTAAGTTTTAGTTTATTTTTCGTAGTTCAGTTCATAATTTGTGAGCATAATAAGTTTTGAATATGATATGCATTCGTACTCGTAGTTATTATTATATCATTGGAAAGGTCTTACCATGTGTAGTTTAAAAAAGTAAGATATGTTTTTTTTTAGAAATGTATGGTTGTCAAAACAATTAAACAAAAAGTTCAGGTTTTTAGTTACATTCCATTCAGTTCAATAAAGCTCAGCTCCAATGAACAGGCTGTACATGTTTCGTATTTTTTTTAATTACATCCCATTCAGTTTTTTTTTAATTATATGTAAATTTATATGTAAATTTATGCTTTTATAAATAATATTCAGTAGATGTCCTTTATGGTCATTTTAATGTTTTCAGCTCCATCTACAGCTAGTTTATCCAAACATTTCAACTTTAAAAGCAGCTATAAGTTTTCAGCTCTATACAGCTAACAACAGCTGCAGCTTCAGCTCCATTTGAAAACAGCTCCAGCTCCAGGTTACAACGAGGGCTTGCCAAATAAAGCCCCAATCTCACATGTAAAATGGGTTCACCCAAGTTTTTGCGATGTATCATTAATGAATGATTCGATACGTGAACTGGTGACCCCTACCTCTTTAGAAAATGAAAAAGTCGTGTAGCCAATATTTTGAAAACCAGACCGGACCGTCTGGTTTAACCGGAAATCGGAGGTCCGGCTGGTTTCCAAATCCGGTGTAACCGGTTGTGATCAAAATCGATCACACTCGTCGTTTCAGGTCAGTTCTGACCGGTTCTCAACAATTTTTTTTACATTTTAATAATTTTGTTTTGTAAAATTATTTTAAAATATCGATTTTAACCGGTTAACCCAATAAAACTGATTGAACTAGTAAGGCCTTCTTTGGGAGATAGCAGTTAGCGGTTAACAGTTAGTATTAGCAGTTAGCAGTTTTGATTAGTAGTTAGTACTTAGCAGATATAAGTTGTTTGGCGTATTTACGATTAACAGTTAGCAGTTTGTAGTGTTAAATACTCTTGAAAATCAAAATACTCTTGAAAATGCTGTTGAAAAGAGCATTATCAGGAGAACATTTTCAGAATAGAATTTTGTGGACCTAAATACTCTCCAAAACTACTCTTGACTAAAAATGGCCAAGAGTATTTATGACCGGTCAAACCTATTCTTATAAAACAAAATACTAAATGCTCATACTAACTACTCTTCTACCGAACAAGGCCTAAATCTTTTAAGAGATCGATTCGATCACGGGTTCCTTTTTTTCAAAACATTGCCTGTAGCAGTGTAGCCTGTAGGTGTAGCTCAAAAACCTTCCAATGCCCTCCATAAAAAAAAAAAAAAAACCTTCCAAAGCCTTTACCCTTCTCTCTGAAAGTCGTGGTAACAAATTTCTATTTCCAGCTGCTGCACAGCACTCCTGTTCGCCTGTCCGAGTGTGTTTTCAATTCATCTGATCTCCGTTACACCACCGCCAATCAATCATCCATTCCAAGGTAATAACATCTTCTCACCTCCCGTCCAATTTTTATTCTCCAAACCCTATCTATCTATCTATCTATCTATCTATCTTATTATTTCTATTTCAATTGAATTCTAATTTCATCTTCTCATGCCCACAGGACAGCGAGAGTTAAATGTGCCGTCACAGCTCCACCTGTCCGTGTGTAGCTGTGGAAGAGGCAGTCGCTGCGGATGAATGCCTTGTGGTCTACTGCAAGCCTGTTGAGTTGTACAATATACTTCACCGTCGCGCTCAATGCAATGTATGTAAATTAATAATTCTAATTATGTCTTCTTTACTCTTGCGTATAATAATTCTAATAATTACGTCTTTTCTTTTGTGCAGCCATCGTTCCTCCCAAGATGCTTGAGTTACAAAATCGAGGCTAGATGGAACAATGGGTAAGCGCCGCCCTTTCAACTATTAGTCACCTTTTTAATACCATTAGTCAGTATCTTAATTATGAGTCGTAATTTCACCCGGTGTAACAAAGACTCGTTGGAGTATAAAGAGTAACGAAGTTGTTTGTGGGCTCTTTTTTTTTTATCATTAGGGCGAAGAATGGACATTGTATCTTCAATTACAGAGATCAGAACCACCTACTTCGAAAAACTGAAGGTATGATCTCACCCTCATTACATCGCCTGTTCTTCCTTAGGGACACCATGTGTAAGTTTCCACCGGGTCTGTAAAGCATTACAATACAATGATACATAATTACATACCATTCGTTACCTTTTAAATGCCATTAGTCTTTACCTTTATTACTAGTCACAAATTTGCCCGGGGTAAGTTTACAACTGGTGTACCTAAGACTTGTTGGTGCTTCCTAGTAAGGCTTGAGTGGACAAAGATAATATACATCACTTGTCGGCTTTTGATACCCTTTTTTTTTTGTTCGTTTGTTGTGCCATTGTTGGTTTGTTTAGGGATTTTTTTTTCCGACTTCTAAAAACTTTTCTTTTCAAGTTCAACTTACCTTAGGTCGTTTTTTTATCGTAAGAAGTTGTGACATCGATATCAGTTCGTGATTCTTTTTGAATATCATTGGAAAGTTCTTACTATATAGCTTCATAGAAACGCAATGTTAATAGGTTTTTAATAAGTAAATAAGTAATTGTGTATGATAACAATTAAACAAAAGTTTGTATTCAGCAAATTTAGTTCTGTTGAGTTATTAGAAGCTCAGCACGCCTGTAGTGGTAACTCTCTTGTGTTTTCTTTGTAATGAACAGTGGCCAGACATTTCTCTTGTCCTTTCTGCTTGATGCAATGCGGAAGCTTCAAGGTATGGATCCTTTCATGGTTTGAGGAAGTGTGGCATACGCTTCTTATTTAAGTGATTTGAAGTCATATCATACTCTTTCCTTTGTTTCTGCCGCCATATCTTTTCAGCATCCGTTTGCATCTTCAAAATGTTAATTGCGGTAATGAAAAATGCTCCGTACAAAGGGAGATGAGCAGTTGTGAACATCCATTTAAAGCCCCCTTCCCTGCAATAGCTTTTGGCTTTCGTAGAAAATAAAAAGTTTAAGTTTTTGATGTGCAGGGCCTCCGATACCACTTGTCTGCGTCTCATGACCTTTTCAATTTTGAATTTTGGGTTGGTACTTGAACTTGATTTCCTTTTTTGTGAATATTTTGGTACTTCAGGCTAAACTATATCTAATTGCAGGCAACTGAAGAATACAGAGCCGTTAATGTTTCCGTTAAAGCAGATGACCTGCTTTTAGAGGTCAGAATAGTGCTTGTTATACTTTAAATTTACACTCTCTGTCTCTATTTAATCACTTTTGGTATTGTTGTAATTGCTAGCTCTGTCAATGCTATTGTAAGCAATATTGTGATGTCAAATGAGTGTTTTTGTAAGGGATCAGTTAATTGGTTTGGTTGGCAGAAGATCAGTGTGGGTTTATTTCTACAGTCCACTCACGATCTTAACGTTTTCTTACTTATTGCAGTTTTTACATCCTAACATTTTGCGATACCAGCAGATACTTGTGTGATATTCTGTGCAATTTTGAATTCCACTTTCTTTTTGGTGAAGGTTTCAAAAGGAGTACATGTGTTTCTTTTATCCGTTAATGGAAATAGACGTATAGAGCTGCTCAATTATATCTTCCTGAAGTAATTTTGTATCGTGCATGCAGAGTCCTACTGAGGAAAGTGATCCCCAGTTACAGTCATTTTGCTTGTGGTGAGTGTCTCTCATGCAGTGGGTACTGTTTTTCGTTTGGAAGTATCTGATTGCAGGTCTCAGACTTGCAGCTTATGATATATATCCTTTTGCTAACAGGACACTGACCCTCTTTCGACAGTTCAAAGCCTCGAAAGCGTAAAAGACCTGTAAACCCCCTGGATAGGGGAAAGCATATATATACGCAGGTGTTGGAGCCCACGTTGCCTACGGTCCCAACGGATTTGCATAGGGGGACTGTGGAGAGTCATGAAGGTGAGAACCCCTTTCTAAATACCCCCCCCCCCTCCCCCGTAAATGGTTCTTTGCTCACCAATTTTTTTAGTCAACATCAAATGGTGGGACTAAGCTTTTGTTGTGATTTGAATATCTGGATGTCAATACCCTGTTAAGAGTCTTCCTAGTAAATGAAATGCCTGCTAATTCTTTGATGTGTGGATTATGCATTTTCTTTCTTTTCTGAATTTTTCTTTTCCTGTGTAAACCAATGACCCAGTGCATTACTGGATTAGACTCCTGAGTTAAGCGATTTATCACCTTCTGGCTTCTGCATTTAGAAAGATTCATCAATTCCTTGAGACTGTTATTGTAGTTTGGGACATCACCTTCTGCATTTGGGAAGACACGTTAATTCCTGGAGGCTGTTATTGGGTACAAGAACATCAACTACCTTGGTTTTGGACTATTCAAGGTCAGCTAGTATAGATCAAATAGGGTTCACACACACGCAAAACCCAGATTCCCACACAAAATTTACACACTCTTGCACACGCACGCACATACAAAGACTGTTATTGAATACACGAAATAAATATCTTTGGCTACTAATGGATGATGGTGAGACTAATGGATCGTTTAGTCTATCATTCATATCTTAAAAGTTGTCTATTGCTGAATTTCAGTATTGTTAAGCAGTACTCCGGCACTTCACAAACCTGCCGTGTTGCGTATCAGACACGACACTCGTCTGATACGATACGACACTTGGACACTTCATTTTCAACCAGAATCTTGAAATTTTTCCAAAAATAGCCATGTAAGACACTCCCACACCATGTCGGATATGACACTTTTGACATGTCTGAGCAACACTGTTGTTAAGATTGGACAAACCTTTTTTATTTCTTGAATTTTTTGCTGCTTCTTTTGGACAGTTATGGAGATTGTCTAGGAGGTGTTGTCGTACTGGTTGATTAGCTTAAGTTTAGTTGCTAGATCAACCATTAAGCTTCAAGATATGAATATAGGATGAATTGCTTTGTCAGATTTAATTGTCTCTTCCTTGCTGTGAATATGCATGCTATGAAATTATATTCGTTACTTCTTAGTGGCGTTCTTTGTTCTTAGTCATTCATTCTACTGCTGCTGTGAGAGTGCCTGAAACTCAGTAGCTGCATGCCTGCAGCTTAGGTATATTTTATGTTTTTGGTGATGAATTCCAACTCATTGCTTCGGGGCTAATATTTGCTTAATCTGGTACTTAACAGGGGAAAACTTTTGTCGTAATGGAAATGGCAATGGTAATGGCACGGATTCTGTTGC
Organism: Pharnaceum exiguum; assembly: GCA_900322385.1. NCBI lineage: Eukaryota > Viridiplantae > Streptophyta > Magnoliopsida > Caryophyllales > Molluginaceae > Pharnaceum > Pharnaceum exiguum. The sequence continues at coordinate 52,722 of ONZK01001358.1, read as the reverse complement.
AGCTAACAGCAACTTGGGGGTCCCAGTTGCCCGAGCACAGTCACTTGACGACACAGAATGTGTCGAAAATATATCTGGGGACAAGCCTGTACCTTCCACACCGGCCCAGAATGGGAAATCTAGAAAACTCACTTTTGAACGCACAGACTCCAGAAGGTAATTCAGTTAGTAAGATTGTCTCTTCACGTTATTGATCTGCCTATCATGATCTCAATATTCTAATAGATAGCAGCTTCTTTGATAATTAGACCTGGAAAAACTGATCTGAATCCGATTATCCGATCCGAATAACCCGACCCATAACCGAACCAACATCCGAAGAGAGGCTACTTCCATCTATCCCAACCGAAATGGATCCGACCGGGATCGATAACCCGAATTTGTTTTCTCAGGGAATTAGAATCTAGTGGCTTTAAAATGGACACGAGTAAAATATCCGAATTTGACCCGAAATAATTTATATGCACCGAATCCGAACCTAGTTAGATATTACGACGCTACCATTCTATCCGTATCATAAGTCACCAAAACCGAATCTGAACCGAACGACGCTACAATCTATCCAAATCCGAACCGAATGACCATGTTGCTCCAAGTATCTTTCTATGGATTGAGTTGCCTTATAATACTCACTCTTGGACAAAGTATGACTCTGATTCTTGGAGCAATATGGTAATCCATTTTTAAGATTTGAACAAATGATATCATTCCGTAGACAACCTTTGGGATAGAGTGACATTTTTGGCCTCCTTGTGGGCCTAGTCAGTTGGTTGTTTTAGGAATCCTTCATTTACAAATTTACCACGTAATTGGGAGAACTCGTAATTATTACCTTGGAGGATATATTATCCTCATTTATGTTTCTGAATAAAAAATAAAAAAATTGAACAAATGATATCTTGTTAAGAAGTATGTGGTAAGCAATCAAAGCATGTGACTTTGCTTACAGTTCTTGAGTAGCCACAAGATAATGAACATGCATATTTGTCTTGTCATCTTATGTTCAGCTGCTTTCTAAATCTTTTCTACAGCAGTTATTGTTCTACTGCATGGCTATCGCCATTGAAGTATCTGTGGATTCTAGTTTTTGTCTGATATGGTTGTTCTCTGTAGAGGTTGGATTTCATGCTCCTGTAATTCTTTCTTGAATTTCTGCCTCTAATCTATGTTTTTTGTTGGTTAATATGATGCAGTTCTATGCTCCTGCAGAAGCGACAATTTTATCACTCACACAGAGCACAGGTGTTTAACTGCTTTATGAATCATGTTGAATTTAGCAGCATTGCAGTGTTTGCTTTTGTAAATGTGCCACTGTGTCATGTTATGCTTCAACTTCAACACATTTCTTTCTATATTGATATAATATGATATTGAACTGACTCTCTCAACTCAAATGGTTCCTTATGTCGAAGTTTGATGTCTGAATGTTATTGTAGTATTTTAGCATTCCTTCCATTTCTGTTAATGTGGTCCGAGCTTTTACGTTCAAAATGTGTGTTAAAGAATCTAATTAGAGCAAAATAGATCATTCATTTCCAGTTCTTGGATCTCCCATTTATGCATTATCTATAGGAGCAAGTCTGAGCTGTTAGATGAGGATCTTGTTTCAACAAAAGATGATATCTTAAAGACGTGCATGGATAAGGGGGATTCCGTAGCGGGGTGTTTTATATGTTGGCTAATAGGGACTTTTCATCCTTATTTACTAGTGAATCAACTTTTTTGTCTTCTCGCTACTTAGCATTTTATTACTAACAGCCATAGATGAATTTTTCTTTTGGTTTTCATCTGTCAATTTTTGTGTCAAAAATGTTTGCCTTCATTAGTGCAGTTGATAAGTGATATTGGACTATCTTTAAGCCTTTGTTTTAGAGAGAAAAGTAGACTGCCACTAACCCGTGGTGACGTCTGGTATGCAGAGGAGCAGGGTTTCCCAGTCACCACTTGTGCTTGGTATTGGGTAGGTTTGAGTCTAGACAAGCAGAGGGACAATAGTTGTGGTATTAGAAAACAGTGAATCCTTTGATGGAGCAAAGACGAATAGGTTGAGATTGACATTATACTTGGTGGTTTATTTACAAACTTGATTCCACGTTTGTTTAAATATGTATCTGCGATAGGGTGCGGTATGGGTATGGGGATTTGTCGTCTCCCTATCTTTCAACTCTCATTCTTTCTTTCTTGTCTGGGTTGTGCGTAATTACGTGGCCTAGCTCAATTTTCGGTACATGTTCACTGAAATCCTAGTCGGATACGAAACCGTTCTAATGAGGGTCTTCCTGTATCCAAAAATACGGAAGGATGATCCATCACATATTTTATATTTCAGGGCGGATAGTATACTTTATATGGATCAGTGATCCCTCATTCCTGTTGAAAATTAAATATTATGTTACCCGTTTTTCTGTTGGTTACATGACTTCCGTTCTCATTACTCTTTCTTTGTCATTTGTTCTGCATGTTTAGAAAATTAATTCCTCGGGAGTCTTAGCCCCATGCTTCAAGTAATCATTAACACTGGTTGATTTCTGTGCTTTACTGGCAGCCGATGTCTCTGGAGCAAGTTTTAGCAGACAGGGATAGTGAGAACGAAGTCGATGATGACATAGCTAAGCTTGAAGATAGAAGGGTATTTTTTTTATTTTTTTATTTATTTGGAATGATTTGATTGCTTCAAAAATGTTGGTGTAGTTTGTCAGCAATGAGCAATAAACTCTGTTCTGTGCTACCATTCTGTGAACTTTTCCTATTTCATCTATGTGATTGTTGAGGGTTAGTACCCTCGCGTCATGGTTGTTCATTTGCTTTCATGTCTTGGTGATCAGCATGTGCTTGCAGTTTTTGATGTTATTTTGCCATTTGAATGACTCCGTTGATACTTGAGATTGCATCATATTCTCTTGCAGATGCTTGATGATTTTGTGGATGTAACCAAAGATGAAAAGCACCTCATGCATTTATGGAACTCCTTTGTAAGAAAACAGAGGTAATGGTTTGGCTCACATGTTCATTGTTTATGTAGTCTAATACGCATCTCATGTGACCGCACGCACTTGACTTGTTTCAAGTCCTTTTGCATTTGATCCCTGGCCATATTTATTGTCATGACTAATGAAAAAGAGTTTCCATTGGATAGTTGATGTAAACCTGGACTTGGTTTCTCTGATTTCTGTGCAATAGGGTTCTGGCTGATGGTCATATTCCCTGGGCTTGCGAGGCGTTTTGCCGACTTCACGGGAAGAATTTGGTTGGTTCCCCTGCCCTATTCTGGTAAGTTCAGCTTCTACTACTGTAAAATTTTGGGACGCTTTTACTCCTTTTGTATTTGACACCTGTTTACAAGTGGGCCAATTTTTACTCCTGCCCAATTCTTACTCGTCACTGTGTGAATATTATTTTTCGTTGTTGCTCTGCAGGTGTTGGAGGTTATTTACCATCAAACTATGGAATCATGGTCTACTTGATGCAATCACTCTGAATAACTGCAGCAGCATTCTCTTGAAACATCGAGATGAAGGTTCCCCGGACAAAGAACACTCGGACAATTGCATTGTCGAGCCGTAGAAGGAAATCTTTGTCGATTTTCGGTTTTTCTCGTATTAATGTGCTCCCAGCTGCTGTTCGAGGTTACTGACTTACAGAGCCTGTCACACTTTTGCAAGTGTCCCTAGTAACAGTTTAAATTATAGGCATTCAGCGCCTGCATTCTTGCAGGCTTGCAGCTCGTTGCTCCATATTGTAAATTCTATGTGACTAAGCACCTTTTTCGGGAAGAAGGTATTGATCCATGTATTTAGCTACAGGGAGATCGAAAACTACTGTAGCATATACTGAATTCTACCATAGTATTATCTAATTATATATCCAAATCAGATGGTTGTTTACTGTTACTTCAACTTATTGGTTGCTTATGATTAGACTTTATGCATGGTGCCAGACTGCCATTACCAGAGATAAAAAAAGATGAAATCCTACCGACAGATTATTAGAAAACATCTTATCTTGCAAGTATTTTGTGAATATAATCCTCTACGGTCACATCTCAACTGAGTCTGACACAGGAAATTCTTGTGCCCGGCAAAGAAAATGAAGGAGCAGTATAGAGCTAATTTATGTCTATCGTTTCTGAAAATAGATAACGGTTTTACATCATCACCAGATCGCTGATCATGAAGCAACAGCAAAATTACATTTCCTAATGTGTTCCTCTTCACATTACTATGCCACAGAAGAAATTACATACAGACGCACAGGCCATTTAATCTTCCTCTTCTGGAGGCAAATTTAGGTCGCACATCAATCTCTGCCTGGGATCCCTGATCCACTTATATAGCCTAGTTGTTTTCGGGAACATTACGGTATTTAAACTGGTGATCTCCTTTTCCATAGTTTCATCAAGAGGCAAGAAACCAAACTTCTGCTTCCATTTTTCCACCATCTCGTCTGCTGACGGGATCACAATCCGCTCAACGCCCATGTCATGGAGAACCTGACAAAGGAGATGCTACGTTAGTGAGGCTAAATGGCTGATTCAAAATAATCAGGTACAATTCAGTATTTCATACTTACCGATGTAATCGCAGAAAGCAGGTTTCGGCAGAGACCTAGATTTCGCCATTTCTCTCTGGTAGCAATGAAAGGCATTTCAGCCAATTTTGGAGAAGGCATTCTGGTGATCACCACAGAAAGATAAAGGTTCATCAGGTATGGTCTGTCTGGTTAGTCTCTCTTTACCATATTTGTTCTTACTTCTTAGCTGCTGTAAGCGGCATCTCATCATATAATCTTTGAGCAAACTACTCTTTATTTTCCAACTCCCAAGTCATATATCACGAGGCGTAAATAATTATGCGACATTGAATCTAGTTTGCATCTTGGTCATGCCAGATTGAATCTAGGTGTTCAAGGGTTTGTATTGGGTACAGGGTACTATTGGTAGGAAAGCTTAGATATAACAACTTTCAAATACGACTGCCTCTTAAGTTTAGAACTGGTAATTAAGGGTTTCCTACATAGGACTGAATGCTTACCTCAGTGATGCCGCACAAACAATCTGGTCCTTGTATTCTACAACAGCTGTATAAAAACTACAGAAGTTGGTTCTTGCAAGGTTGGACCTGCAGAAACGAACATTTAAATTATGTTCAACCTTGATGATGTACATACCCTAGTATTTGGCATATCTGAGAACTTACCCACAATTATAGATGACGCTCTGGATTATGTTAGTCCTTGTTTGCCTATCAACGATCTGATTGAAACTCTCCTCCACTAACTTAGCTGCCAACACAACCATAGAGTTGCACTTGACAATTTGGTGCAATTCCTGATCGTCAGGTTTGTCTCTGGAGTCTCGGTTGATTCTACGTATTATAGTCCATGAAAAACCGTCTCCCATGTTCATGCTTCTCCCAACCAACTCCTCCAATTTATGGTGCAACTTTCAAATATTAAGCAACATGGGAGAGTTCAGAAATTGCTCATTGTGCTATTGAAAAAGTAACATTAGTTTGCTGCCTTAAAAGTTATCAAAAAACTTACCTTCCAGCAGCTACTCCCACAGAAGCGAACTCCAGGTCGTTTAGCATTCAGAGGGATTTGGTCTTTCTCCTCAGAACATGTCCAGTGATCTGGCAAAACCGAAAAACTTATAAGCAACCATCCTTTAAAAAGAAGTCTAAGTAGGTTTTTCTTGTCATTCAGATGTACAGTACATATATATAGCAAGTGAGGCACTGAATGAGCTCATCCTCACATTTTTTCTGGCATAGGGAACACGTTAGCAGCATTTCGACAGAGGCATCAGTATCACAATACTTGCAATGGCAGTAAAAGCAATGCCATTCTCCATTGGGCACATCCTGCAGTGATGTTATAGGACCCAAATCAGACACATGAATTCTGACTTGTGAAAGAAGCAAGAGAAGACATGAATATTAGTAGAATCATAGTAATAAGTGCGTATACAAGAACAACAACAGCAACAACAACCGAGTTGAAATCCCCATTAAATGAGGATGCTTGGGGTCAGGATGTACGCAACCATACCCCTGTTTAAGAAAACAGAGAGGTTGTAATAAGTACGTATAGATGATGTGAACTGACCTCCAAGCCCATACAACTCTTAGGGTGGTAAGTAGATGGGCACTTCTCACAGCAAATTAACTTTCCTCCATCAGCACAAATTAAACAAGAATCATCATGGTGGTCACGAACCTTAGGTTTCTTGACGTGGTGATGGTATCCACCACGGGATTTTTCGGGGTGGTTGTTCCATGCCTCCATTTGGCTAGTCAATAACGATACACCAGTCCCTCCTATGTATATATTGTCATAAGGCTTATCAGTGTTGTGGTCACCCGAGTGCTCAGCAAACTCAGCCACTGAAACATTTTCCTTGCAACAATCACACATGATTCCACCTCTATGAATGTGTCCTTTGCCAAGAACCATTCCATTAATCTCCTGTCTGTACTTTATCTCATCATTGTCTTTGATCAAACTCATGCTAATGAGCCAAGAAATAATAGTAGAGTTGTCTTCGCGTTGGTTTCCGGGTTTATCATGCACTATTCTTGAAGATTCTGCGTCATCATTATTGTTCTTGCTCATGCTGGAATCATCATCATCGAATTCAGCCGTATCTATTGCATAGTAAGGTTGAACATCCTTACATCTCCTAGGAAAATTTTGCCTCTTTCGGCTATCATCCGATCTCCTTGAACGCTTTCCAGTCATTGCAGCTTGGGATTTTCAGCTAAACAAACCACTGAGTAAAACAGGACAAAATTAAATGCCCAAAGTGGAGAAAAACAAGACCTGATCAGAAAATAATTAGTCATACTGGTGTAATTTGTCCTGCAGCAAAATCAAGTATAGTATCTTGGATATAAGTTTTGTTGATTTATTACCCAACACATGTGTGATACTGTTTTTTCAATACACAGTTCCTTTGTCAGCAAGAGAACTTAACTACATTGAAGTCATAATTGACAATCGTAATGTGCAGAATTTCATCCATTAAGAGTAGTAGATACTATGAGCTGTAGCAGGTAAAACCGTTGCACAACCTTTTGCGAGGACAAGTGAACAACATATGGGTAACATCAAAATTAACCGAAGAACACGATGAATTATACTCCTGGACCCTTGACATACTCTATTAATTTTGAACATTTCTAATTTTTTTGTGCTCATCTTTTAACTTATTTTTTTAGGATTGTTAACAGTTACATACCATGACTAATTGTCTATTTAACTTTAATCAATTTGAATGTGTAATAGTGAATTGTTCTTGATTGGTTCAAGATTTCTATCCGCTTTCTCTTTCTTTTGCCACTATAATTTTTGCTTGAGTTATGAGTAGTATATATCGACCAATGCATCATACTCGATCAATCCAATGCACATTTTTTTCTAAATGCATCTGTTTGACTTGGGATAATGGGATTAAACCGGATTTATCGCGTTTCCCGCAATGACTATTCGGTTTTAATAGTGCAAAAAAGTCTCATTACAAGTTTGAAGCCATTCTACAAGTTTGGTAAGGAATCCCACATTTTGTGGGCGGTGAGACTTGAACCCGGACATCTCGGGAATTTGAGGGAGCACTTCGCCATCTCGACTAGGTGCTCCATCTCCTACAGTTGTACACTTGTACCTACCAACGATAGTTATTATTTGTGAAAATAAAACTATTGAACAAAGTTTTATGAATGATTTAATAAATAAAAGTCACAGAAAGAACATAATGATTTACACACACACAACAACAACAAAAAATATGACTGTAATGTCATGTAATAGATATAATGATCGATCAGATCATCACAAAAAAATTTTTTACCAAATATATTGAAACAAAGAATGCTACGATAAAATAAATATATTTGTATAATAAATTCTTAAGAAAAACCTCAACTAAGAATTTTAAAATGAGAAAAAGAAGAGTAAGTTACAACCTTAACAGCTTATACAATAATAAATACATGTTTACTTGTTACTGAAAAAAAAGTATCTATTAAACTTCTACTAAAGATACAAAGAAAACTTAAATGACACAATTGTCATCTTTGTTAGCATATATTATTGTGAATAGATGGTAAAAAGATATATGATTTACCTAAATCTTTCAACGGATCTTAAGATGGTGCAATAGAAATGATTTACTAACCACAAATTGTAGAGAGGAATTGATGATTTAGGATTTTTATGAAGGTAAAGTTGTAGTGGTGGCGATGACACTATTAGAGTTTTAGCATAGATGAAAGATATAGGTTGAAAGATAAAGGGTGATTTAATAAGTTAATGAAAATGACATTTCTTTATGCACTGTACGAATATATTATTAGTTGATTCCTTTAAGTGGTCGATTTGTTTTATGCTGATTGCATACCATATTGGTTACAATAACGTTAATTAAACGTTTTTTTTACATTTACGTCTTCTATGATTGCAACTACCAATAATAATTACTTTTGAAATAAAAAAAAGTAATATAATGGCCAAAACTTTATGAATAGAGTAATAAAGTGAAAGCCAAAGAAAGAAACCGCAATGTGTCACATAAAAACACAAAAAAAAAAACAAAACAAATGTGAAATGATTGTAATGATATGTAGTAGATATGATGATCAATTGCTTCATAACAAAAAAAATCAGCAAAATTTAATTAAAACAAAAACATAATACTAAAAACAATCATATGATAAGAGAAACCTTGACTAAAAAAGTAAAATAAAAAAAACGATTATTTTGCAATGCATATAATTACATATAACAATATATACAAAAGTAAATACTTGTTTACTAGCTATATAAAAAAAAATGAGCATCCTTGAACTTTCTACTAGTGGTGTTCTCAAAAATCGAAATGAGACATTTGGTATCTTTACAAACATATAAAAACATAAAATGCTAAAAATATATATGATTTACCTAAATCTTTCAATAGCTTTCAGAATGCTGGGAAAAAAAAATGAATTACTAACCACGAATTGCAAAGATCGGCTTTTGTGAAAGTTTATTCTCCTGAAGACGAGAAAGACGATATGAAGAGCGATTAGGTTAAATGGTAATAACAAAGATCTCACTAGGTTTTCAATGTGGATGAATGACACGGCTTGTTTAAATAGGTAGATGAAAAATGATAGAACTGTATACTTTACTTGTGTAAATATATTGTTGGTTGATTCGTTTAAGTGGTCGATTTGTAATATTATTTTTTTTAGGTTGATTTGATATCATATTGATAACAACGATGTTAAAAAAATTGTTTGTCAATTATATTTCATAAAGTATAAAAGATGAATTAACAAGTTAAAATCGGATCTTTATTAAAAGAAGAACATAATACAACACAAATTTATATGGCCATATGATATTTTTTTTAAGAGAAATGTTGACTAAAGGCAAAATAAAAAAAAACAGAGATTATTTTGCAGCGCATATATAACAACACATACAAAAACAAATACTTGTTTACTTGATATATACAAAAATTAGTATCCTTGAATTTTCTACTTGAGGCTTTCTTAAAAAACCCAAATGAAACATTTGTTATCTTCATGAACTTATAACATCATAAGATGCTAAAAAGATATATCTTTCAATAGATTCAGAATGATGAAAAATAAGTACATGAATTAGGTTACTAACCACGAATTGCAAAGAAGAATGAATGATTTGCGGCTGTTGTGAAAGTTTCTTCTTCGGAAGACGATCTGTATTCAGAGATTAGGTTAAACTGTAATGATAACGATCTGTATCAGGTTTTTTCTCTGGATGAATGATACACGTTGGTTTAAATAAGTCGATTAAATGACTGAACTTTATGCTTTGCCTACGTAAGTGTAGTCTGGTCGATTCCGTTAAGTGGTCGATTCGTAATATTTTTAATTTTAATTTTAATTTTAATTTTTATTAGTCGGATTTGTTACCAAATTATTGGTTACAATAATGTTT
>ONZK01001358.1:13451-24305 GCA_900322385.1 Pharnaceum exiguum | reverse complement strand
TCATTTTTCATTTTGTATGGGGTTATTTTTCAGTTTTAACATGGGGGTCATTTTTCAGTTGTATGGGGGTCATTTTACAGTTGTATAGGGGTCATTTTTTCAGTCAGTTATATTGGGATCATTTTTCAGTTGTATGGGGGTCATTTTTTAGTTGTATAGGGGTCATTTTTTCAAGCAGTTGTATTGGGGTCATTTTTCAGTTGCATGGGGGTCATTTTTCAGTTGTATGGGGGTCATTTTTCGGTTATATGGGTCATTTTTTAGTTTTTAACTTCAGTTGTATGGGGTCATTTTTCAGTTGTATGGGGGTCATTTTTCAGTTGTATGGGGGTCATTTTTCATTTGTACAGACTTGAAGAAAAAAAAATAAATTTTTTTGGGTCATTTGACCAAACCCGTCTCACACTAACTTAGTGTGAGACGGGTGTACACAAATTTTTCTATTAAAAAAATGCGATAAATTGGTAAAGAAAAAGAATTAAAAAGTGAAAGATCCAAAAAAAGGTTAATCATGCCATCAGTCATACAATATTTTTCCTAGTTTTGGTATTTCTAATTATTTAATTTCCGGTAGGTATAAGTTTTTGATTTTGAAAATTTTTCGTAATTAAATACAATTAGACATCGTTGAAAAATCGGCCCTAACCTTATATATTAAACTTTTTTTTTAAAAAAAAAAAGTATCACCATCAAATATTATTTTTGTAATTAATATCGGTAATGAGTATTGACGACTAACAACATTTGTTATCACTATTGTATTGTTGATCCCCACATACGTGACGACATCTTCTAGAACATGTCGTCATGGATGCACAAATGAATTTGCCATATGTACTTGTAGACTTAGCTCCATATTTGTGGTGATGACTACCAACATTCGTGGTCACAGTCGGAGAATAGGTTAATTATGCAACCGTAAAGAAAGATATTGATAACTTTCGCTATAGATGCCTCATACCTATACTTAGGGGTGTAAATTAAGCGAGTCGACTCGGCGAGCCTTCAAGTTCGACTCAGTCGAAGCTCGGCTCGAGCTCTTTCAACGGTGAGTTTGAGTCGAGCCTGTTTTCAAACGAGCCGCAGGTAATACGATTCGGCTAGACTTGTCTCGTTAATTATATCACTTTTTATAAAAACCATTGTCCAACCATAGTATGACTCGAAACTCGAGCACGGCTGAGCCCAATCCCCAAACCTTGAGACTCGACAACCTTCGAGCCAATCCCCATTGATTAACAATCTGCTCGGGCTCGGTTCGAATGGGTTACACCTCATATCCTACTTTATTTTCTTTTCTAGTATAATGCCCGATTAAAGTAGTCAAAGTGTTATGCGAAGACCTTCATTGAGAGACTCACCCACCACAGCCAGGTGTGCGACCCAGGTCGGGTTTGGACGTAGTCGGAGTAAAGCTCTGTTGAACCAAACGGGCAACCAAAAAAAAAAAAGTAGTCAAAGTGTTAGTACATGGACCGAAAATATAATACTCGAAAATATAATACTCCCCCGTGCATGAAAGTTCTTCCTCTATTCTTTTTTGGGTTGTTTGCAAAAGTTTTTCCTCTTTCCTTTTTTGGCCTAATTTTTTTCTAGGAAATAACCTTTTAGTCCTCTAAATAGTGAGTAATAGGATAAGGGAAAGAGGTTTGAAGAAGGAAAAGGTAAATTTAACAATTTATTTAAGTGTGTGTCAAATTGTAAAGTGAAAGAACTTTTTGGAACGGGAGAGTACCTCTTTTCTGCCCAAAAGAAAAAAGAAAAAGAAGAGAACATTATGAAACCCCCAAATACCCAAAATGGTATTCTTCCTTTACCCTTTTGGACAATTGGGTATTTTTTCTTTTAACTAGGACAAAAAGGTATTCTTCCTTTACCATTGTGACATATAAACCCCTAAAAGTAGAATTTTACATAATCTCGACGGAAAACAATTTTTGCAATTTTCTTAAAGTTCACTTATAATTTTGCCCCACTCCTAAATTCTCTTAAAAGGGTTTTATTATTTCTCTTCTCCGTTTTTTTTCCCAAGACTACAGTTTTCATATTTTATTATGAGTATTAAATACTTTTAAAAGAAAATAGGGGTGGTGCAAAATAATAAGTGTACTTTAAAAAAATTACAGAAAATTGTTTTAAGTGGAGATTATGTAAAATTCTAGTTTTAGAGATCTATATGTCACAATGGTAAAGGAAAAATACCTTTTTGTCCTAGTTAAAAGAAAGAATACCCAATTGTCCAAAAGGGTAAAGGAAGAATACCATTTTGGGCATTTGGGGATTATGAAACGGAACGAAAGACCGGAGTAATTGACAAAAACACCCCTCTTCTCTTCCTGTCCCGGTTTCCCACCAAATACACACACTGAAAAAACATTCTGAAGTTCTGACAAGCTGCTACACTACACACTTGCGAGTCCAAATCTCCTGTACCCCTCTATTGTTACTTACACAGTATACACTTACCATTAAACCACAATTACTTAAAAAACAAAAAAAAAAAAACCCCTCCATTTTCATCATTCTTCTCAACCTCCTATTTTCCCACCAAAACCCGGCCACAACTTGTTATTAGATCACTTATTACTTACCCTTTATAGTAAGTTCACCATCAAAAACTGAAAAAAAAAAGCCCCCACAAAATGGAAGTTGAAAACACTGTAAGAAAACCACTAGTCTTGAATCTTGATACTCTTTGTCAATCAAAAGGTACTGAATTCGACTCGTACCGTGAATTTTTGTTCTTCTCATTTGCAATTTTTATTTATATTTATAATGATTGTGCACCACATGACATTAGTTCACAAATTAAATATATCAGAGATTAGATTTCCCAACTGGGTGTGGCCCAAATAATGCCAAGAAACCAACAACTTACTATAAACAGAAACCCAGGAAAAATAAAAGTAGAAAGTGGAAAGATTTCTGGGTGAACAGTGAACTGATTGGAAACATACATACTGATGTTAATAATGTCATTACTGTTGTACTTCAAGGGTAAAGAAAGGTATGAGAGAGAGATAGGAGTAGGGTGGTGAGGATATAGAAGTTGTTTAGGCAAAGGTATGTGGAGCTAGGTTTCTAGGAGTGGTGATCATGTGAAGAGGGTTGATACAAAAGGTGTATGGTGAGCTAAAGAGTGAAGGGTATTTCGGTAATTGGGGGCACTATGATAGATGGTGGGTCATGTCCCTGGGGTGGAAATAGCTAGGAGATGAGTTTTATTATAGAGGGTAGAGCCCTGGATTTGATAATGATTTGGTCAATTGAGGGTTTCATAAATTTGGTTATCGTGGAACAGTCTCCTGATTTTCGGGGGACAAAGAGGTTCTCGTAAAGGTTCTTTGTTGGTCGAAGTCCCTCAGGACCCCATTCGAGATAGGATTAACTGAGTTGTTGTTGTTGTTGTTGTTGCTCAATTGAGAGACTTGGCGCGGTTTGGGGAACGAAGGTTTTGGGTTGTTATGTCGGGGTGACTATGATCAGCAACTTCTTATTGATATCATCATCATCATCATCATCATCATCATAGTTGTGGTTTCTTTTAATACGACATCTTGTCTTCAGATTTGGGTTGTTGGAGAAGGTCAGATGGATGAGGTTAAGAAAGATGGTGTGGTGTGTGTTTCATTGTGGTGTAGCAAAAGAAAGGCGATGTGGGCAGCGCAGCATGAGAACATAAGAGAAATTGAACAATTTGGGATTGAAAATAATGGGAAAGTGGGTAGGATGTTGTTATGTAGTCATGTGGAACTATGTCAAATTTGCCAGGTAGGAAGGACATGAGGTGAGGGGAAGGAGAACAAGGGGGGGAAAAGAGGGAGCATACAAGGGGGGCAAATCAGCCACTTAAGTATCACAAAAAAGTCAAAAATAAAGCAAGAAGAACAATTCAAAATACACTTTTAATTAATGGAACACAAGAACAAAAAATACAGAGGCAAATGGTATTGTATACTGTATAACAAAGTTGATATCACAAATAACGGTCTAAAATAACATGGGGCGTTATGTTCATTCGAGGCTGCGGACATCAGACCTCCTTAGTACCCCATCTTAGATATGATAACACTGGGTTGTTGTTGTTCTTATGTTCCTTCGAGTGAAAAAAGCAACAACGGAAGTTAATATGCAGCATTCCTTGGTGTGATGCGAGCTTGGAGAGGGTTTTTCATCACTAGAGTAAACTCTACTTTCTCTGACGACAAATCCACCTCATACCCATCAGCAGCTTCCCATTTGAACTTCCACACCAAATTTGCCACAAAATATTCAAGGTGATGCATGGCTAGCCCGAGCGCAGGACAAATCCTTCTCCCTGCTCCAAAAGGCATCATCTTTATTTCGTGGATTCCAGTGATATCAAATTCCACATTTGAAGCATTATCGTCTCCAGTAGTAGTTGACATAAATCTCTCTGGCTTGAATGCAAGTGGATCATCCCAAACCTCAGGGTTCAACGACATGTCCCTGGACAAGAAGATCACCAACGCCTTCTTTGGGATCATGTACCCACCCAATTCTGTGTCTTTTATAACAACACGAGGCAGAATCAGTGATGGTGGGTGCCTTCGTAAGCCCTCTAAGACAACTGCCTTGAGATAAGGCAGATTCGACAAATCATTTTCTTCGACTTGGTCAGCCGTTTGACCAATGACTCGTCTAATTTCCTGGTACAAATGCTCCTGGATTTCTGGATACTTGATCAGATTGGCCATGATCCACTGCAGGGATGTCGATGTAGTGTCAGTTCCACCGTCGAGAAATTCAGAGCATGCACTTATTATCTGCTCTTCTGACAGTTTTCTCTTAGCATTGGAACTACTAGTTTCATCATCTTGTAACTCTAGAGACAGTAAAGTATCCACATATGATGTTACCGCTTCATCCTGTTCCAGCTGCTGTTTCCGAGCATGAATTAGAGGAACTAGTATCTCTTTCTGTTTCCTTATCAGATTGAATAACTCGTTCCAGCGACTGCGGAACACAAAGTTTGGAAGCCACGGAATCCAATCGTACACTCTAAAGCGATCTAAGGACACGAGCAGTTGTTGTTGAGCTGTCTGGATTTCTCTAATCTGATTTTCATTCAGCTTATCACCAAAACACATGAGCGCAAGCAAGCCGAACATGGCAAACCGGATGTGTTCAATGACGTTTACGTTCAAGCCAGAGTTACTTAGCTGGTTAACGAGGATGTCTAAGACCCATTTACGAGCATGAGAGTAAGATTTGACTTTGGAAGGGTGAAGAGTGTTAGATGTCAGATTTCGTCGCAGTGAGCGCCATTTGGACCCGTAATGAGCAGTAAAGAGGGTGTGCTGGTTGCTGGTGATCAAGATCTTATACAAGGGCAGCGGCGTATGCCGCTCTGCAAAAGCTGCACCTTGCTTGACCAAAGCTTGGTGGGCTAAATCATGGCTGGATATGAAGATTAAAGGCCATGGAGCAATAGGAAGAGATACAATTGGACCATACTTAGCGTGGAGGGTTTTAATGCTTGCTTCTTTTTCTTTAAAAGATTTGCGGAGCCATATGACACGGGAGATGAGGAAGTTGGCTCGAGGTCCTGGTGGTAGAGGTGATTTGGGTGTGCCTAAGGTCATGAAAGCCTTAAGCAGCGCTGCAAAGCATATTGTTCCAATGATGAGAAACCAAGTTTCCATGTTAATTTGTGGTTTTTGCTTTTGTTCTTAGTTTCAGTGTTGCTTATGTGAAGGGGTGGTCATCTTTGTTGGGGAATGGAGTATATAATATACCCGAAACAAATAATGTTTCCTCGCTCACCCAAAAAGAAAAAACTGAGATGACTGAATATGTAGCAACGTGAAAGACGCTAATTAAGCACATATTCCATTTAATAGTTTCATTGCAGATAGCACTACCTCACCATATCAGATCAGATATGTTAGGATTTAATAGGATCACTTAATTCAGATAAACCAAACAGACACGGTTATTACTTCAGCCATGGTATCTTATGACCCGTTGAATTTGAATATTTTATGTTCAGGCATATATATATATTTGGGGTATCGTTTCCAGCAAACAAAATATATTTTGGGTATCATTATTCATGAACCAGATGAGTACTCCACGGATCGAGGTTGTAGTTGACGAGTAACTAGAGCAACTGAGCAAGTCTGGCTTTCCACATGACAACATGTTATGGTTGATGACTTGATGGTCGAGCAACCGTACCGGCAAGATATACGGAACCAACTACCAAAATGTAATATATACGAAGTATATATATATTATGACCCGTATTACTTGAATGTTTATATTAAGGCATATATTTGGCGTATCATTTCCAGCATAAAAAAAACATTTGGGGTATCATGCATATATATTATATAAAATAATGAACCAGATGAGTAATGCATGATTCATGAACCAGATGAGTACTCCACTAAGGTTGCGTTGAAGTTGACGAGTAACTATAGCTAGTCTTGCCTTACACATGCATGTTATGGCTGATGGTCAACCGTACCAGATATATGAACCAATTAACTACCAAAATGCTAATTGCTAAATAATAATAAGAACTATATATGAAGTTCACTAGTTCTTAGCTCTGAATCTTTTCAACACAGAAACTTTCCTCCCACCTTCTGGCAAGCTTACAATGAACAATACCCCGTAGGTACCTGTAATCTGACTGGTACGTACACGTACTTTTCTTCTTTTTTTTTTTAAATATTTCTTTAGGACTTGACACTTTCTCTTGGCTAGGAGTAGTTTCAAGTACTGTTTTGCACTCCATCAACTAATGGTTCTTGTAAATTATATTACAAGTATATGTAGTTTCAAGTACTTAGATTATGCTTCTATTGAACATGTACTTCTATAAAATGTTCGTCTTTCACTATTGGTTTTCGGGATTGCTGATTGCATTTCATCAACTTACATTGTATTCTGTTTTGCATCAGCTCCAACTTCAACATAAGGTTTTAATCTACTGTTATGCCTTTGCACCAGTTAGGCCAGTATGTGATATATATGCACCACACCCATGTTTAACTAAGTGAATATAATGTTGCATAATGATAGCCTTTATCTCAGGGGACTTGTGGGACTTGAATTTGTGCATCCAAGTTTTAACTTGTGATCATCTTTATTATTATAGTCTTACAGCCAAGGGGTAGACATGGACAATCAGACCGCAGTTGGAGCTAATTTTGGGACGATGGGACAGAGCGAAATGGAGATTAAAGACTTGGAGGACAATAGGAGCTCTTCAGCCAACAAGGTCTCTTTCTACAAGCTCTTCTCGTTCGCAGATTCAACGGACAAGGCGTTGATGATCATTGGTACCATTGGAGCTGTTGGAAATGGATTATGTCTTCCATTGCTGGCCTTCCTTTTTGGCGAAGTCAGTGATGCTTATGGTCAGTTTCAAAACACTAAACACGTCGGTCCTGTCGCGTTTCAGGTAAATTGACATGATGCATGCAGTCTTCTATATCATCGTTTGTTCATTCTTCATTGTCGCTGATGAACACAATTAATTACCAAATACTAGTTGCTCTGGTTAGTTAGTTATTCCGCCATTCATATCCCTTATTTAATTTCTAAGAATAAAGCCGAAATGTCTCTCTTAATTAATCGTACTGCTTAGTTATACTAATTGAATTATATTGTATGCCACAGGTGTGTCTGAAACTGATGTACATGGCCATTGGATCGGCAGTTTTTTCTTTCCTCGGTACGTATTAAGACTACAAAACGTTAAGACGATTTGCTCATTATAAATCAAAAGATTAGCAAAAATATATCCCATATTTTTTTTCCTTTGTCACAATTGCCTAGAACTTTTTTTGGCTTTCTTTTGTTGAAACTCTTATTGACCTTCGTATTAACCTCCTTTTAAACATATTATCTTGTTTGCTTGGGGGTTGTGGTACAATTATATGGGGCCAGAGTCCAGGTTCATACAATGGTCGAAATTAACATCAAGCTAATTAAAGCAAGGGAGTTATTATACAAAAGAAAAACATAAAAGTCCATATAGTCTGTACTCTGTACAAATTCAGGGGGAAAAAACGTAGGATTTCCATATGATTATTTTCTAAAAAGAGATTGTTGGCAGAGGTGGCTTGCTGGACGGTGACTGGGGAGAGACAAGTAGCAAGGATAAGGAATTTTTACTTGAAAACCATTCTCATGCAAGATATCACTTTCTTTGACAAAGAAACGAACACTGGAGAAGTTATTGAAAGGATGTCTAGAGACACTGTTCTCATACGAGATGCTATGGGCGAGAAGGTTTATAACTTGACCTCTAATTTTTTTTGTAAAAGCATGGAGGTTTAATTTCTGGAGAATCACTAACCTTTCTGCTAATTAGTGGCTGTTTGCTATTCCGCAGGTAGGGAAGTTCATACAGTTAATATCATCATTTATTGGAGGTTTTGCAGTCGCATTTGTTAAAGGCTCACTTCTTACTCTTGTTTTGCTCTCCTCAATACCCCTTCTTGTAATTGTGGCTGCCATTATGACAATCATCATATCAAGGGCAGCAGCAAGGGGGCAAACTGCTTATGGAAAAGCGGCAGCTGTAGTGGAACAGACTATAAGTTCAATCAGAACAGTGCGTATGGCTAGATTCTCGTGAATTTTCTAGTTCCCTTGTCTCGGTCATAGAAATTTTCATGTACCGTTCATCATTGTGTAATTTCTATTACCTTCTCATTTTACGATTTTATCTGATACTGAAAATCAAGCCAATTCCTTGTTGCTGTAGGTGGTATCATTTACAGGAGAAAAACAAGCTATTGCAAATTACAATAAAGCCATTGCAAGAGCATACAAATCAGGTGTTGTGGAAGGCCTGGCTGCAGGATTGGGTGTAGGAGTATTTTCGCTTGTGATTTTCTGCTATTTTGCTTTAGGCATTTGGTTTGGCTCAAGGATGATCCTTGATGGACATTACACTGGGGGTACTCTGATTAGTGTGTTGCTTGCCGTCTTGTATGGTTCCATGTTAGTTCACTACTCTAATAGCAACGGTTTCTAGATAAGTATCCATACTATCCAATACTTCAAAGTGTTCCTTATGATATCCATTCATGTTTTCCTTTATATAACAGGTCACTTGGTCAGGCGTTACCCTGCGTAAACGTGTTTGCTGCTGGCCAAGCAGCTGGATACACAATGTTTGAGACTATACAGAGGAAACCGGCAATCGATCCTAACAAACCTAGTGGGAAAGTGTTGCAAGATATTCATGGAGATATCGAGTTACGAGACATTTATTTTGCCTATCCCACAAGACAAAATGAGCAAATATTTTGTGGATTTTCGCTCCATATATCAAGCGGCAAAACTACAGCATTGATTGGACCAAGTGGGTCTGGGAAATCGACAGTTATAAATCTTATAGAGAGGTTCTATGATCCTGATGCTGGGGAGGTTCTTATTGATGGGATCAATCTTAAAGATTTCCAACTAAGATGGATTAGGCAAAAGATTGGCTTAGTGGGTCAAGAGCCTGTTTTATTCACTTCATCGATTAAAGACAACATCGCATATGGTAAGATTGATGCTACAATTGAAGAGATAATAGCTGCAGCAGAGATTGCAAATGCTGCCAATTTTATAAAAGATCTGCCACAGGTTTCAACCACGCCTCTGATTATATGTCTCACATTCGCTTTGCATATCATCTTGTTTTTTTTTATGAATCTATCTTGCATCGTCTTTTATAGGGATTGGACACCTTAGTAGGGGAGCTTGGAGCTCAGCTGTCCGGCGGACAAAAGCAAAGAATAGCCATAGCAAGAGCTATTCTCAAAGACCCTCGGATTTTACTTTTGGACGAAGCGACAAGTGCCCTTGATGCGGAATCTGAGAGAATTGTTAAGAAGGCATTAGACAGGATCATGATAAATCGCACAACTGTTATTGTTGCCCACCGGTTGAGTACTGTGCGCAATGTTGATGAGGTTGTGGTTATTCAGCATGGCAGAGTTGCTGAAAAAGGTAATTCGTACTCCCATCCCAATTTACTTCATGGGCAAAACACAAACAATGAGTTGCCACTGACAAATTTAAAATCTTAATTTCTTTACTTAAATATTTCAATTGAAATTAGCGTGTGTAGTACTCCCTTGTGGCAAAAAAAAAAAGAGAGATTAATACGGAGTATGTCTTTGCTGATACCGGCCAGCTTGATTTCTTCGTGCCAATCAGGACCACATACTGAGCTTATCAATCATCCTAATGGAATATATGCTCAGCTTGTTCATTCCCATGAAATGAAACAAGAGTCCGGACACACCAACACCGCTGGAGAATTTTCCTGCCAGTCCAATGTAACGGTTTCATCACTCAAAACAAAAAATCAAGACTTGGCAATCAATGCTCTAGAATACACCATTCAAGCATTGGAGCATGACAATGTGTCATCAAAACAACCACCACAAGTTTCCACAAAGCGTCTTGTCGCTCTGAACAAGCCTGAAATTTCGTTGCTTTTGCTAGGATCAATATCTGCTATTTGCAATGGATGCATCTATCCGATGTATACTTTACTCCTTGCCAATTCGATTGCTATGTTTTATAAGCCACCACATGAACTCAGAATATTATCAAGGTCCAGGAGCCTGATATTTCTAACCCTCGGTGTGGCATCACTGGTGGCAAACCTATCTCAGAACTACTTCTTTTCAGCAGCGGGTTGTAAGTTGATACAACGCATCAGAGCAATGTGTTTCGAAAGAATAGTTCACATGGAGGTTGGATGGTTCGATTATCCAGATAATTCAACGGGTCCAATTGGAGCAAGGCTATCTATAGATGCAACAAGATTACGTGGTTTGGTTGGAGATGTGCTAAGCCTCCTTGTTTATA
>ONZK01001357.1:0-13464 GCA_900322385.1 Pharnaceum exiguum | reverse complement strand
GGGGGGGGGGGGGGGGGGGGGGGGGGGGGGGGGTTAGTGAGTGTGGGATTAAAATATAGGGAAGAGTAATAGGTTAAAAAAGGGGAGGTGAGAGAGATGTGAGAGAGGATAAAAGGGTAATTTTATGCATGGATCCGGCCCAAATAAGGAAATCCATAAGTTAAATTAAAACGAGCAATGCTTCACCTATAACGGCTATAGGTACTATTGGGTTATATCAGCAGGCCCCGCCACTAAGAAAAATTAATAAAAAAACTTTTTTATTTCTTTTTTGATGCTACACATAAAAAAGTTTTGCTTTCAAACATTTTGTATTAGTATCTTATATTTGTACATCTGTAGTTCTCGTTTGTATATTTGTTCAATTAAATGAACAACTTATTTGTATATTACTATCCTATATTTGTACATCATGTAGCTTCAAATTGTATATTTGTTCACTTATATAAATTCACATTTGTATATTACTAATTGTACACCATCATATTACTATTTGTATATACATGAAGCCTATTTTGTATACTTGTGCATGACTATATATACAAATAAGACATAATTATACGGAGTATACAATTGTAATATTTAGGTATACAAATGAGTAATACAAATGCATCTTTATACAAATATAAAATTTGAAGGTATATCATGTACAATTACAAGATAGTGATATACAAATAAGTTGTTCATTCAAATGAACAAATATACAAACTAAATCTACATCAAATACAAATATAAGCTAGTAATATACAAACGGTTGGAAAGTTAAAAAAAAATAGGAAAATTTGTGTACACGGGTCTGGCCAAATGACCTAAAAAAAATATTCTTTTTTTCGATATTATTTTTTTAAAAAAAAAAACAATTTTTTTTCAAGTCTATATAAATGAAAAATGACCCCCATACAACTGAAAAATGACCCCCATACAACTGAAGTTAAAAACTGAAATATGACCCCCATACAACTGAAAAATATATAACAAGTTAAAACTGAAAAAATGACCCCTATACAACTGAAAAATGACCCCCATACAACTGAAAAATGACCCCATAGTAAAAAAAAAAAATCAAAAAAAAAAAAAACCCGTCTCACCCAAATTTTTGTGAAAAAAAAAAGTTAAGTCCAGCATCAAAAAAGAAATAAAAAATTTTTTTTTATATTAATTTCTCTTAGTGGCGAGGCCCGTTGCTATAACTCAATAGTACCTAATTATCACCTATAATCGTTCGGTAAGTCTTTGGTACACCGGGTGTACCGGTACATCTTGTAGATTTATGACTAATTACAAAGGGACTGACTAATGGCATTAAAAATGTGACTAATAATATATGTTGTAATACTAGTTATAAATCCACAGGGTGTACCTGTACACCTGGTGTACCTAAGAATTGGAGATAATCGTTATAGACTTAGCTTTACCCAATTAAACCAGCCCAAAATAGAACTCCATAGGAAAATAGGAAATCCGGGAGTATACTTGTACATCCTACTATTCTGTGCTTCTGGACCCATTTGTCCATTTCCCACCTCGCCAAGGCGAACAATGATGCAGATAATTGAAAAAAAAAAGGTATCATAAGTACAGCATGTGTTTGGAATTATTAGTGGTAATTTTTTGTCTGATAACAAGTTGTCAAGAAAGGCAGACGGCAAATCCCAATAAAGAACTTGGAAGTACTAGTATCCTGAATCATCAGATCAACAAGCGTAACTCAAAACCACGGAAGATGAAATCTCCTACAGTAGTAGTATACATAGGTCCATTACAATAATTTCACATGTTTAACCGTCGATGACAGAAGATACAAGTCACTATTTCACAATTATTATACCCTCTACAAATTACATACAATCAACCGAAAGGGAAGTAGAACTGGTAGAAATGACCACACAAAAGAAACATATACAGAAAGACGAACTCCCTCCAGATAACACGTCTTGTTAGGCGCAGAATGTCTAGACAGGCCAGAATTCATGGTCCCCAGGCTTCTTCACCA
Organism: Pharnaceum exiguum; assembly: GCA_900322385.1. Taxonomy (NCBI): domain Eukaryota; kingdom Viridiplantae; phylum Streptophyta; class Magnoliopsida; order Caryophyllales; family Molluginaceae; genus Pharnaceum; species Pharnaceum exiguum. Next base: position 11,471 of record ONZK01001357.1, on the reverse strand, counting down.
GAAATTGATTGTACTCGGGTTTTGATGTCTGCACCAAAAAAAGAAAGAAAATGATGCCCGCGATAAGAATCATCAGTTCTAAAGGACAGAGAGCCACCTACTGTAAAGTTAGTCGCTCATGTAGGTCTCTTCAACAGCTTCAGCTACCTTACTTTACCCATATTTCGTCACAATCAAGTTAGGTTGAATCAAGATTTATTAAATGATCAACAGCCTAATTCATCAAACATATCACATTGTCATAAACTGAAATGACACATACCGACAATTCCACTAAAGTTATAAGCGAGATATTCATCACTGTAATAGAGGAATGAGATACACTAACAAATGAGTGTGACCATGCATCATCTTCCACATTATGCCTTTCAATCTATAGCACTTGGACTTTTCTGAAACTAGTTCCTAATATATCACAATTCGGTCTTCCCGTGTCTTATATTAGCGATAGGATATAACCTAAGCCAAGCACTTACTCCCAAAACCACCTGCAGATCAAACCGCTTTCCCAATGGACCACTTGAAGCCCAGACTCGCAAACTCACCATCTTTGACCCCCTTGTCCTTCCTAGAGCGAGCCGCAACTGCATATGCTGAGTGCACCTCAATCATTTACAACAAAACAACATACACGTGGGCGGAGACATATAAACGATGCCTCCAGATTGCATCTTCCCTCCAATCCTACAGCATTGGTAGACACTGTGTGGTGTCTGTCCTTGCCCCTAACATTCCCGCTGCGTACGAGCTCCACTTTGCTGTCCCTATGTGTGGTGCCGTATTGAACAACATCAATACCCGCCTCGACTCTAGAGCTATTTCAGTGCTCCTATCCCACAGTGAATCAACTCTCGTATTTGTTGACTACCAGTATCTAACTTTGATTCAACATGCTCTTTCTCTCCTCCCCTCCTCCTACACCAAACCCAAGTTAATCCTCATCGAAGAAAATATCAAAAATGAAAAAACTCCTGTCACAGTAACCACTTATGAGGAGATGATTAACAAGGGGAATCCAGGATTTAAATGGGTGAGGCCCGAGAGTGACTGGGACCCAATAGTGCTAAACTACACATCAGGAACTACATCGTCTCCCAAGGGGGTAGTCCATTGCCATAAGAGCAGCTTCATTACGACGGTTACCACTTTAATCAATTGGCCTTTGACAAAAAACAGTGTCCACCTATGGACCCTACCGATGTTCCACTCCAACGGGTGGGGTTACACGTGGGGAATGGCAGCAGTGGGCGCCACCAATGTCTGCGTTCGAAAGTTTGATGCTGCCATGATTTACACCACAATTCAGAAGTATGGGGTCACCCACATGTGCTGCGCTCCAGTGGTCCTCAACATGATGGCCAATTTCACCAGACAGGAGAACATCAGAAAGATGCATATACTCACTGCAGGCGCTCCACCACCAACGGAGGTGCTTCGAAAGGTTGAGGCCCTTGGGTTTGTCATCAGCCACGGGTACGCATAATAATCCTAAGACCAATTATCTCTAGATAACGTCGTCTATTGTGTAATTACTATAAAGAAGTAAAATGGATTCCTTCAAGTGTTAAATTCAGAACATTAGAAGTTAGCAAGAAACACCAACGACTAGCCAGTATATGTTTCATAATTGTCAAGTCAGAATTCGAATATTTTTTCAGGAAGTAATATAGAAACATACCAGCATATGGATATTTACATGCGTAAGACTTTCTACATCCCCACACGCCTTTCCAGAAAGCTATGTTTATTAGCACTTTGAGAATTAGCATATTAAGGCTGGAATGATAAGCGTAAATGCTAGTATCCAAACACCTCAAACAGTATATCTAATCATGTTGACAAGCCAAGCATGCTCATTTTCATAGCAATATGTTAGATGATTAATGTACAACACCAACATTTTGTTCACTTATTTATGCTCATAGAGGTATGCTTGCCAAACATAATCTAAATACTAAGACTAGCCAAGGACAACAATGTCTTCAGCACAGAAATGATATGCCTAGGTCGCATGAGAGTAAAAAAATTGATATTTTACCACTTCCACGAGGTACCTTTCGTGAAGAATATGGCAAGCACAGATTGAATTGACTAACTTTTGTCAATTGTCATAAAAAAATTTTAGGAAAGATTGTACGAAACTACCATTAAAAGCATGTTTTCTGTTTAAGAAAAATACCTATTTTTTTTAAAGTCGCTACCTATTAACACGGTCAACTTGGCCAACTGGAACCAAATCACTTAAAAATCTAATTCCCATTCAACGGGGATGCTCAGGTCAGGATGTACGCAACCTTACCCCTGTTTAAGAAAATAGGGAGATTGTTTCCGGGTTTGACCCTAAATGCATTGATGCATTGAAGTAATTGACTCCCCGCAACTTCACTAAAAATAAGAAGTATCACAAGGTTTTCTTAGCCATTTTGCTATAGCCTATAAAGTCATGTGCTAGTGAGTAGCTCTTCTATCCTTCTCCACTCCTAAAACTGTTGTAGACTTGTAGATGTTCTCATTATAATTTATTTTACTTTTTAATTTTCACTCATAACCTCTTCACTTTCCCCTCCCACGTTCCATACATAGTTATTCACCAGCCAAAACCACTTGAAGCTTTTTCAATCTCGTGAAGGTATTTTTCCAGTTGATAATTGTCTCCTCAAACAAGTAATGCTTCCACTTCTTAACACAACCACCACTTCATGTTGCTTCAACTCCATAATTAGTATCTTCACATTCCCATTCCAGACGGTTTTGCCCGGGATTGTTTTTTTTTTTCTCAGGATGGTCTCCTTTAGACCATTGTAATACCAAGACTATTCTCTAGAAACAAAGCGTATCGAAAATAAGCAATTTATCCAATTTGATTTTGTGAGCAACTAGCCAACAAATAACAGAAACCAGCAATATTGACACAAAGTCTGCAACATTGTGTCATTGAAATATTAGTCCCGCTAAATTGTCAAAATTACAGAGAGCAGCTCTGGAACTTTCCAGCTGAAAAAATCAATAGATGAATGCTAAATAGCAAAAGTAGTGGATAACCATCAGCTACTAGATGAATGCCAATTCATCAAACCAAAACTCAGGTTAAATGTCTCATTGACCTTAGAGAACGATGAAGCTAAGTATTATATGGGCTTAGGCTGCGTCACTTTGCCTTTTATGGAAAATGGTGATGCTAACGTGTTAGTGGGGGCTAAGATGCGATGCCCTTTGTTTTCAAAGGGGGGCAGAAGTAATGTAAGGTAAGGAGAGATAAAGAATGTTGGTAAAGATTCAGATGTGGAATTGGAATGAGATTTAAAAGGTTTCCGGAAGGATGGAGGGGGGCACTGCGAGTACGTTTGAGGGTGAGGATGGCCGAACAAACATGTGATGGCCAGCAGTTTGGAGGACACATTGCAGAAGATAATTGGGGATTGGAGACAAAAACTTTTAGTTTTGTTGGACATAAGAGTGCTGTAAACAACTTTGGTAAAGGTAAAATTGGAATTTTAAGTGACTTGCTATCAATTGACCAAGTTGGCCGGATCAATAAGCAGTTCCTTCCAATAAACGTGTTTTAATGGTAGTTCCGTACAATTTTTCCTTAAAGAATTGTAATTTCATTGAACTATACTCCCCACATAGCAATCAAAGTTATCAAGTATTATATAGAGTAACAATTGAGATTTGAGTGTTTTTGAGATCTTTAGCATGGAACATATGTATTTTTTAACTAGATCAAAAGTTCAAAACCCCCACCATACATACGGACATATATGTGCTCACCATTTGATGTATAGGGTTATTTTTTTTTTTTTATATCAGGCTACTAATAAACCTTTTACCCACAAGTGAGTCACTAGCTTTTCCCCCATGGCTTATTTCACAAAAATAGACCAGTACATAAAATTCACTTTTCAAATAGCTCAATGCCAACTGTCATATAAGCTCTGCCTGTACATTGAACTAATACTTATTTCCAAAATCGTAAGTTAAACTGAAATAGAGTAAACGATTACAGTGTACTGAAACTTTTTCTAATTGTATTCACTGTCATATTGTCACACAACTTGCATATATCATCACCTCTATGCCTCTCTACGAATTTACATACAAGAAAGCTAGCCCGAGTCGTATATACAGATTCCTTGAGAGTGTTGAGACCCAAATGCTATTGCCCATTGTGCCAATATAAGTAATCATCATCAATATGTAATAAACATCTTCTCATATATAAAGATTAATAGGTATGGGATGACAGAAACTGGTGGTTGCTTTGTTTCCTGTGAGTGGAAGCTTCACTGGGATAAAGCTTCGGCAGAAGAAAGAGCAAAACTTAAGGCCAGACAGGGAATTAAAACTATTGCCACAGCTGAAGTTGATATCATTGATCCAGGAACCGGAAAATCAGTTGTAGCAGACGGAAAATGTGTGGGAGAGATTGTAGTTCGAGGAGCTTGTCTGATGTTGGGATATTTCAAAGATCCAGAAGCAACTTCAAAATGTATGGGAGAAGATGGGTGGTTCAGAACTGGGGATATGGGGGTAATGCACCCTGATGGCTACCTCGAAATCAAGGATAGGTACAAGGATGTAATAATAAGCGGAGGAGAGAATATCAGTAGCGTGGAGGTAGAATCAGTTCTTTACACTTTTCCTAATGTTAGTGAAGCCGCAGTGGTAGCCAGGCCGGATGAGCATTGGGGCGAAACGCCTTGTGCCTTTGTCAGCTTGAAGGAGGGATCAACTAAAGTGACGGAGAGAGAGGTGATCGAGTTCTGTAGAGAAAGATTACCACACTATATGGTGCCTAAGACAGTTGTCTTCAAGGATGAGTTGCCCAAGACTTCTATTGGGAAGATTCAAAAGTTCATGCTCAGGGAAATGGCAAAGGGTTTCGGTGCCTTAAGAGCAAGTCGCTTGTAATAGATCAATGTATTTTGGAACCAGATGTTTTGTAATATTTTATTACTAGGCAATCCAGGCTACATACGCTGAATGTAATAATAATAAAACAATAAACAGCAACCACAACGAACTATTAAACCCAACCACATAACAGCACCTGTATGAGGTGTTTGGCTGCTTCAGAGACTGCTTTTTACAGCATTGCATAAAAAGCGTCACAGTCACAAAACCACTTTCTTGCATGCATTGAGAACACAAAGAAGAAGCACAATTCTCAGTACAAGATGCTTTCCAGAATGGTAGAAGCATCAGGGAAGCCCAAACTAGCAGAGATAACATTATAAAACAACTAAAGCCAGAGATACCATTATCGTAGAGGTCATTGATGCTATCTGAAAATTGGTCTCTATATCAACAACAACAACAGTCCCAGTATACTCCTATCTAAGATAGGGTACTGAAAATTGGTCTCTATATCGCATGATAAAAAAAAAATGGTGAACACAAACAAGAAGCTTGCCATCATTAAGGGAAGAATATAGAAGCAATGCCACTCAGGGACACTATTCAACTCAATCCTAACTTCCTCTGAAACTTGTCAGAGAAATATACTGCATAACAACCTCTTACATCAAAAGGGCAGATCACTAGCTCTGACCACTTTCAAACATTTTGCGCAGCAGGCTCACACGTAAACAACACAACCAGTTCTTTCGATGGGGCCCGAAAAAGAGTCCGGTAGAAATACAACTACAATTCGGCAATTTATATCCTACGCCCGGTGTACCATGCTCATGGTACACCAGGCCCATAAATATGTTATATAGTGTATCATATATATGGTTATTTTTCTTTTGGGCTGCTATGTTGCTATTGGGTCAAGCCCTATATATGATACATGTTGTACCATGCTTATGGTACACCGGGTGTAGGATGTACGGATTCCTAAAATTCCTTCTCTCCTTCTATGTAGTCCATCTGCCCCAAATTACTTGTCCCTCTCGCCAGATACTCCGAAAATTCACCGAACAAAATCTCTGTGGATATTTCAATCCTACTCAATCAAGCTTCAATTATACTCTCTACAACACTACAATCCAATCACCTTTCTCCAAATCCTAACCTCCAATCAAATCTCTAAATTCACACCAAATTAGAACAGCTAAAAGAAAGAAAAAAAGTAAACTTTTTGACACTAAATTTCAGATAGTGACACAATAACTACATTTCTTAACATAACAACAAAATCCAACCACGACCCATTAATTATAGCGACAAAATACTTCGTGGGCAGGTGTCAAATAAGAAAATGATGACAAGATCATAATGACTAAAAATGAGAGAGAGAGAGATGAGGAGGACATACGAGATTTTTGAAGATGATGAAAGCAATGAAGAAGAAGAGGAAGAAAAGGATCTCGAATTCAGCGGCACGAAAGAAGACGAATAAGGCGTTGACAGCTCTCGTTAAGGGTGATAGTTGTTGTTGTTGTTGTAGTTGTTGCCGCTTTGGTGCACCTGTGGCTGTTGCTGCTGAAGCTGATGATGCTCCTCCTCTGCCCCGCATTCCTCTCTCTCTCTCTCTCTCCGCTTTCAGATTGGTTTTGGGTTTTATTTTTCGTAAGTGTTGGTCTTGGATGGCTTGCTGATAGTATAACTCAAGTATTAGTACGGTATATTTAGTATTTTTTTTGGTGTGATGATGCCTTTGTGATGTGGTCAGGGAACGTTCAAAGTTGATGTGCTAAGTGAAATACAACCTTCGTGTTATGTTATTCTTTCTCTTTGTAAATGGTACAACATTTAATAAATTGGATCATGTTAATATAAATGACAATAACACTTTTGCATGTACATTTAATAAAGTGGGAAAGGTGAGAGAAAGGGTAATAATTAGGACTAATACTCAGGGGCAAAAATGTCAATTTGGCAAAAAAAACTTACCAAATAAAGAAAGGAGAAGAACAACATGATACAGCCCAAAATGGAAAGAGGAAGAATAACATGACACGGAGGTTGTAAGTGCTATCCCTCCGTTTTTAAAAGTTTTTTCACTTTACATTTTAAGAAAGATGAGAAAAGACTAATTTACCCTCAACAAGTGGTGAGTGAGAATGAGAGATATGGTAATTTGGGTGAAGTACAAAGGGTAAATGAGTCTTTTGGCCAAAAAATTATGCTAGATACGAAAAGTGGAAGAACTTTCTTAGACAGATAAAAAGGAAAAAATGGAAGAACTTTCAGAAACGGAGGGAGTAACATATTTGAGAGTAAATAAAAGGCAAAATTGTTGGGAATAATCCCTACTTGGGGCGATTTTCCCACAATAATCCCTACTTGGGAAATAGCCCACAATAATACTTGAGCTATAGTAGCTGAGAGTGAGCCAATGACATTTTCCGTCATCTATTCCATCACTTTTAACGGAATTTACTTTCTAACAGTAAAACAACCCAAAAAAAAAGAAAATTATCTCCCATCTGCCATTGCTGCCTGACTGCCTGTTTCTTGCTGGGTAAAGAAATATGATGAATCTAATTCATTATCATCAATCTCAACTTTCTCCATCAATATTCAATCCCAAAGGTTGTTTGATGCCTCTCATAGGTTAGACAACTCAACAATATCTAAACACTTAAAAAAACTGAAGCTTTCATTAAAAAGTTGAGGGAATCCTCTTGCTTTTAAGGCTTTTCTGTGCCCATCTCCATCATTTCTGGTTCATATCAATTAACAACAAAGAACGATCACCATAGCTTTGGATAGATATCAGATCATCAGTACCTCTTTGGATACAAGTCAAATCATCAGTCATCAGTACCTCTTTGGATACGAATCAAATCATCAGTCCCACTGCTTGCAAAAACACAATCAAATTCTCCAAATCCTTGGGAAAACTTAGGCTTCCCAGCAGCCTCTTTCCATTATGTTCCATTGAGAACCCAAATTATGATCACTTTGATTATATCGGTCTTGTCTGCCTTCCCTATTCCCCCAACCGAACTGGAATGAAGTTCCTCATCAACAAACCATGAGCTAGGGAGCATTAACTGAAAACAAGAATAGCGACAAGTCAACTTCAACGACTTAGAGCGAGGGACAAGAAAGGGTTTGGGACATAGACTTTAACGGACTATGGGGTGGGAGAGATAAATGGAAGGACATTGAATTGAAGAGTGGTAAAGGAACAAAGATTGGCGAATTGAATATGGAAAGGAGGTGTGAATTGTTTTTTATTTATTTATTATGTTCCTTTCACACAAGTGAAAAATAAAAGAAAATTGTCAATAATGAAACTATAGCTAACGTCGTTAGACAATCGTTAGTTGTGGCTCACTCTCAGCAACTATATCTCAAGTAGGGATTATTGTGGGCTATTTCCTAAGTTGGGATTATTTTGAGAAAATCGGTCAAAGTAGGGATTATTCCCAGCAATTTTGCCAAAAAAATATAAAAAAGAAAAGGGTATCATGTAATCGATTTTCTTTTTTAAAAAAAAAAAAGAAAAGGAAAAACTCAAAGACCATTCTAGAAGCAACGAATCTGATTGGCCAAACCACGTAATCAATCTCCTTCCATTCACATTCACAACTCCCAAGTCAACCAACCAGTCCTCATAATCTAGATCCACCACCTCTCCTCTCCTCACCTCTCCCCAACCAAACAATCAATCAATCCTCCCACCATGGCAAAAATCCCAACCCTCTTTCTCATCATCACCCTGACAACCCTACTCCTCTCTCTCACTCCCTTCACCACCGCACGCCCAGGCCGCCCTTTCCACCCATGCAACACTCTCATTATCTCAACTTACTCCTTTTCTCTCCCAAACAACAACCACCCCATCAACCCCAACACCTTCTCCTTCTCTCTCCGCCCCCTTTCCTTCCCCCCTCGCCACGTCACCATCTTCTCCCGCCCCATCCTCCTCCCACGTGGCCCTCTTAACCTCCCAGAAAACAATAACAACGAGGAGGGGTATACTAGTAATATTAATGTCCTCGGATATGACCTGGCACTAAGCCCGTCGTTTAAGGAAAGGAGTAAGGATATACTCAGCGTTGTATTCTCTCTTTTACTTGGCGCTGCTTGTGGGGCCCTTACTGCTGGTACTTTGCACCTTATTTGGACACTCTTTAACCCCAACCGTCGTGGCCCTCGTTCTTCTTCTGATTATGCTGCTGGGGTTGTTTCCGATGATGATGATGAGTTGTACAATCCTAAGAAGAATGGTGGGTATGTCGCGGTTCCTGCTGCTCCTGCTGCTGTGACCAAGGATGGGGGTGCTGTTGTTGTGGCTAAGGAGACTGTTTGAGTTGTTGGTATTGTTTTTTATTTTTTAAGAAAAGTGATTGTAATGTGATTAAGGCGGTTGTTGTGACCATGATCATGATGATGGTACATGAATATGATGACATATGGATATCTTGTTTTATGTTATATAAATATATTATGATGATGATGTTGAATTCTTGTGGTGTTAATTTGTTCTGCTTGGTTAATTTGTTGGTTGATGGCCAAGTTAATTGTGGTATTCGGTTGCGGTTTTTGGTTGATGAATTGGTGTGGAAGTACTTTTCATTTTGTTTGATGATTCGACTAGTTGGTGATATTGTATTGTAGTGTTTGTACAACAGCAGCAGCAACAGCAACAATCGAGTGTATCCCCATTAGATGGGGGTGCTCGGGGTCGGGATGTACGCAACCATACCCCTGTTTAAGAAAACAGAGAGGTTGTTTCCGAGATTATTGTATTGTATTGTAGTGTTTGTCTTTGTGGATATTGAATAGCAAACAATAGGATAGTGTGAACTGTTAAGCACTTGAGAAAGGCCGTGTTTCTGGATTTATTGGTGGTGGTTTACCAAGCTATTGTCTCCTGAATTGTGGGTTGTTGATTGGTGGCGCCACCATATTCAGGCAGGAGGATACACGAGGGGTTGAGGGGGTGGGGAGGGGGGATTGGACTTTAATGCACAAGTTCTTATAATTTTAGATGGGAAGGCTTAAGGCTAAGTTTTTTCTGTGGAAAGAATCGTGTGTTTGTTGTTCTTGGTATCTGAGCAGCTAGTATCTTGATTAGAGATTGTGGATGATGCAATTTGATGAACTTAGGAGGCTTGTTATCATCTATTTTGAGCTGTGGTCGATTTCTTTTTATAGAAGCTTCACATGTTATACTTGCTCTTGGAAAGAGAATGAGATGAGGTGAAGATTTGAAACATCTAACTGACAGGAATACTTGTTTCTAGACTAGGTTAACAGTGGGATAACGCATGTATTTCTTTTATTGTTTGGTCACAAGCAAGGATTGTCATCAAAATAGATGAAGGTGCTTACAAGAGTGCTTTGATAGGTATTGCATGCGCTATCATTTGTCAAGGAAATTTTAAAAAATGACGTAAATTCTGTAGGAAATTCTACCTTCATGATTTAGGATGTCTGCAGACAAGCACTATTGTGTATTGTAGTGTCTGAGGTAGAATCAGGGACAGCTTAGTACACATTGTGGATTAGTACACATTGTATATTGTAGGAAATTCTACCTTCATGATTTAGGATGAAGGCGCTTACAAGTTTTTTCCTTCCGCTTCCTATGCTATTTGAAAAGCTATTAATTCCTTTGCTTTGTTTATTTAGCCACCTTCCTTTACTTAAATGTTCCTTCTCATGGACACCTTAGGTGCTTTCTACAGTTCTTATCATTCCTGAGCTGGGAGTCTTAGTTCTAATGAATGGTATCTTTTCTTCTTCGATCAAGTGAGTTAGTAATCAGCAAATTGGTGGCAATGTGTACCTTTCTGAGGTTTGTTGCCCCATCCCATGTCTGATGTCCACCTTCTTTTCAATGTACCTCATTGTCACATAGTTGTTCCTAAATCCCAAGGGGCAAGGGACAACAAATATAAAATGAAGGGGCGTGTAAGGCATTTGATTATGGGTCCTGTTTTGGTGTATTTGAGATCAGATGGCTGTGCTGATGAGCTGTTTAATCCTAAGAAGAACGGTGGGCATGTGGTGGTTCCTGCTGTGACCAAAGATGGTGCTGTTGTTGGTGGTGTTGTTAAGGAGACTGTTTGAGTTGTTGGTATTTTTTTTTTTATTTTTAAAGTGATTGGAATGTGATTAAGACGGTTGTTGTAATGATGATGATGATGATGATGATGGTACATGAGTGTGGTGAGTTATGGATATCTTGTGGTGTAAATTTGTTCTGCTTGGTTGATGGGAAAGTTAATTGTGGTATTCGGTTGCCTTTTTTTAGTAGATTCTTTGTTAGTTTAGTGAATTGGTGTGAAGTTTGTTTAATTTTGTTTGATGAGGCACTGATTGTGTTTGATTATATGATTTGTTGGTGATGTTGTGCTAGTAGTTACTCTATTGAAGGTTTGGATTTGTACCTTTGTGGGTATTGGATGATTAGCCATGACAGTGTTAAGCACTTGAGGACGAGATTATTATGTTGTGTTCCTAGATTTATTAATGGTGGTTTAAACTATTGTACTATTGTCTCCTAACTTAATTTGTTTGGGTTTTGAATTGTTGCACGACCAACTTTAGGCAGGAGGATACACGGG